>CM023454.1:0-290114 GCA_013339765.2 Haemaphysalis longicornis | reverse complement strand
TTATTTGGCTCGTAGCCACTGCAATTTCTCGCGATACCTTTGAAGGGCAATCAGAGTATAGATAGAAAGGTATACTAATGAAGAAAAACTTCCCTATAGTCTGCCTTCGTGTCAGACTGGCCTAAGCATTAGTGTCTGTCCATTCTTGCTCACTATCTTTGCTCTTTTCTTTCTTCTTTCCAGTCATGGCAGCGGCTGAAACGAGAAGTCGCAGAATTGGTTGTGACGCTGACCCCGTGGGAGATGCGGATAAAGAGAATTGAAAGTGAGTAGCGACTCTGAAACAACTCAACAGGCATTCTTAGAATTCTTAGAATGCATTCAGACATGCGTCCCGCTGCTTTGAAAGGCCGCGGCGGGCGTCGTGCGCACAAGAAGACAATAGTTGCGCCCTGATGCACTTGGTTACAGGATCCATACGGGTAAAATCGTTTCCCCTTTAATGTTGCTGTAGCGGTTCCGCCAAGTGAAAATCACGTGTCGTTTAATCAGAACCGTAAGGTGGGTGGTGGCGAACCTGCCACCCGTTCTGCGCTCCCGCATCCTGCGCAGTAGTAGCAACACGTGGACCACCCATGTCCTCCAAAGAGAATAACACGAAAGAACAGCCTGCAGTGCTGTTTGTCCTTGTATAATAAAGCCTTGCATGTCCCACTCGAAGCTTCACCTTGAGTGACTCCTGCGTCAACTGGAATGGCGCGAAAACCCTGGGAAGGCGAGAAACCAACCGAAGCATGCCTGCCGTGTATAAGAGCATATTATTGATTGCCAAAGTTAATTAGGGATGATTGGTGATTGGTAGTAATTATTTATGAGATGTAATAAAGTGTTTATTAAGCTGAGTGGGGATGAACAGGCTGGACTAAAGTGAATAAGATGGTTTAATGATTCTTAGGAGACTGGGTGCATTTTAGTAGCGCAAAAGACGAACCACAAGAGTAAGAAAATCACAGGACGAAAGCTAGATGTCTAGCGTTCGTCCTGTGATTTTACTACTCTTGTGGTCCGTCTTTTGCGCTAGTAAAATGTACCCAGTATCGTCTAGCCAACTAGCCCAACTTTCCCTCCTTGATTCTTAGGAATTGATTTTAATGATTATTAGTATGAGATTAAGGTGGATTAAGACGGATGGGCGCATTTAGATTGAATCATGGCTAGTTACTGATTGATAATGATGCTTAGTAAGTTTAGTTTAGGATGGGTTGAGATGGATTAGAAAAGATTAAAGGAGTTAAGGTACATTAAGGTTGACTAAGATGGATGAAGGACGGTAAAATAGCGTGGCTGCTGTGTCGACGGTGGACCTGTGTATGAACGGCACCCGTCACAACAGCACACCAGGCTTCCTCGTTCAAAGCGCGTAAGCACAGTAAATGTTTGAAAAATTTTAATGGTCTTGAGCAGTACGTTCAGCGTGTGCTTTTTACCGGCTTGCGTTGATGGTATCGTCAGCCCCTTTGTCACCATATATATCTTATATTTGTGAAAAATTCGAACTGTACGACACCTCCAGGTGTCAGGAACTGTATCACCGCTCTCTGATTCACCTTAAACGGATTCCCCATCCGTCAGCCATGTTGTCTGTGTTACCCTACGCAAATTAGACGACGAACGCAAGTGAACTCTTCCTCGCTTCCATGTGGTGTGCGCTTATCACAATAAGTGTAACGTCATTATGATCCCTGTAAGCTGGTACAGTGACGCAACCAAGCAGGTTTACTTTGTTTACGCCTCGTAGACTACATGAGTGAGATGCAGTGCTATCGCCTTGCTGGCCTTTGCGTAGCCAGCCACCTAGGTTGATTGACTGATTGATTGTAGGGTTTAACGCGCCGATGCAACGCAGGCGATCAGACACACCGTAGTGGAGGGCTGCGGACTAATATTGACCACCTGGGAATCTTTAACGTCGCCGAAATCTCGTACACACGGGCGTTTTTGCTTTTCGCCTCCATCAGAATAGCGGCCGCCGCGGGCGGGAATCGAAGCCGCGTCCTCGCGCTCAGCAGCACTACACCTTATCCACTGAGCCACCAAGGTTAGCGCACTTCATATAACAGCCTTCCTGGGGAGGCGGACCCGGCATTTCATGTGCCACCTATAGTAAAAGGTGTTAACAAAGGTTACCTTTCGCATCATCGTAATACCTCAGCGATCTCAGAGCATTTAAAATATTCATAAAGTTGTGCATCGCCCCATCTTTGAACCGTGATGAACCGTATATTGAACCGTATATTTATAACCCGCTGCGGTGGCTCAATGGCTAAACCTTTGTGCTGCTAAGGTCAGCTTAAGGACACGAGTTCGACCCCAGCAGAGGTGACTGTTTTTTGGTGGAGGCGAAAAGCGAAAGCGCCCGTGTTTTCGAGATTTCGGTGCACGTTAAAGATCCCCAGGTGGTGAAAATTAATCCGGAGCCTTCCACTACGGTGTGCCTCATAGCCCATATGTTACTTCGGCGAGTTAAGCCACAATAAATCATCATGTGTATATTTAATGTTGAGTGTTGCTGTTTCATTTCCGTTTCCTACCTACATAATGGAGATTTTGGGTGAACATAATGTGCAAGATTCAAATACCAAAACCTGAAGAATATCTCTTTAGCGCCTTTCTGTTTTTATAATATTTCTTTATGCCTTCACCGGAGATTACTTACAGAGCCAGGCAACTTACGCACTTGTGCAGATGTTTGTACTGTACATGATTGCACGCCTGCATGTGTACGTCTTTCATTTTCAGTTTATTAGTGGTCCCAAAAAAGTAGTACAGTAACAACATTATACAGACGAGCGTCCCATAGTTGAATACTCTAACGGGACTCTCAGCAACATCTTCCACCTGTAAGTGGTCGCGGTCTCAATACTAGGGGAAACAGCAGTGAACAAAAGAGCGGCCGTCGTCGCATCAGTAACTACGGCCTACATTCATACAGGATATACGCATTATCAAATATGGGGCTTCAACACTGATCTTCGTGCCGTTAGCACTTTATTTAATGGTTTAAGGCCCTCTTGAAATCATTACGCGTTGTAATGGTTCGAGCTACCAATTAGTAGTAGGTATACATATAAAACAGAAACGAGAAATAGATAGGAAATGCTCGTAAAAGCAGTTTAGCTGGTCACAGCATTATTGTTAGTGTTAGCCAGTGTTACTGTTAGTGTTACCGTGCTAGACAGAAAAACTGATTCGTCTCGTAAAATCTTCCCCTCTGGAAAACTTCGCCGAACATATATTCCCCGCGATGTTTATGAGCTTCTTTGTCGCATTCGCGTCCCCGCAGAGTGTGTATTACTTGGCGCGCGTGTTGTGAACGTTTCATGTAGGGTGCACCTTTGAAGTAATATTTCAGGACGGTTCTTTTGGTACATCCAGCTTATGCAAAGATGTGGTACAAATAGAAACTGACAAGTTCATTTCCGGTTCATTCATTTTCGGTGTAGGCCAAGAAAACAACCCCGGACTTTTTAAATTTGCGCGTACCCCTGCACGTAGCTAGCTGCAGTGCATGTGCAGCTTCGTTGTTTTCGTGTACGTGTACGCGTATGTGTACGTGTGCGCGTGCGCTTGCGCGTGCGTGTGCGTGCGTGCCCCCGTGTGCGTATGTGTGCGTGTGCGTGCGTGTGCGGCGTACGTGTCCGCGTGTGCTTGTGTGCGCGTGTGTGTGTGTGTGTGTGTGGTGTGTGGTGTGTGTGTGTGTGGGCGGTGGTGTGTGTGTGTGTGTGTGTGTGTGGTGTGTGTGTGTGTGTGTGTGTGTGTGTGTGCGCGTGTGTGTGTGTGTGTGTGTGTGGGGTGGTGTGTGTGTGTGTGTGTGTGTGTGTGTGTGTGGTGTGTGTGTGTGTGTGTGTGTGTAACTGTGAGTCTGAGAGTGAGCGTCTGCCTGTGTGATTGCCATTCACGTGTTGCGCTGAAGCTGACCAAAACCTAAATCTCTCTCTCTCTCTCTCTCTCTCTCTCTCTCTCTCTCTCTCTCTCTCTCTCTTCATCTCTCTCTCTCTCTCTCTCTCTATCAGGCCATTTCGGGTCGGTCGTGTCTAGCTACTTCATTTTTCTACGGTGGGTCTTCTGGGTCAACTGCTTCATCGCCCTTTTCGTTTGCTGTTTTCTTATGGTGCCAGAGGTGAGATGTCTCCGTATTCTTTTTAAAGGCGACAGTCTTTATTCGGCTGCTTGGACGTGAAAACCTTGGTCTGTCTGTCTGTTGAAAAGAGAAGTTATTAAAACTCGTTACAGCTCGGACCCGCTGCAGTTAGCCACTACACGGGTACACGGGTCAACAGGGCACAGGATATACGCAATGTGCTGCAGAGAAAACAAAGGGAACAGCACACAAGTTCACAAAAAACGAGGTCCACCCCACCGGAGGATCTCTACATTAATGTCCACCTGTGTGTCTCTCGATTGAGCCACACGGCCAAAGTGAAACAAATGCTGCACAATAGGTATATAATTTATACACCCATAGCCAAATCGAAACGATTAAGGCCGGTGGCAATGTTCATACTTGTCAGCATTGTTGAGCCAAAACAAAATATTACGCTTATTCGGGGCTAGACATCAGTTATATTAGCAGTGTGTTCTTCATTAAAATATACAGATGGTTGATTTAATAAAGTATGCGTCCAGAAAATTACAAAAGCCGTCGCCCGCGGTTTCTCTAGCGGCATTTTAAGGGACCAAACGGCAACAGTGAAGAAATGTTCCACTAGATAGTTTTCACGCTCCGCTTCGAACGTACTTGCAGTGGTAAGCTAGTGAGAAACCCTATGTACGGTGCCTCGATTCCCGCGCGTATCCGCTGTACGGTAGCGCTGGTACCGAGGCACCCTACTTGAAGCAGTGAAACGCGGTAAATTTAAGTTGACTTGAGCAAACTGCTACGTGTTTATCTTGGAAGGAGCGAGACGGGAGACGAACAGCATGAGCGGTGAGCGGAAAAGAGAGAAGGGAGGCGTTTACTTGGCTGGGGCGCCAGACGACTATCGTCTTTCGTCGACATTTGCAACGAAGCGAGCAGATACGCGGCTAATTTTTTGTACACACGCGCACCAAACCATACGGTCTGATATATTACCACAATGAACTATCCGCAGTTTTGATCGCTGAGATTGGAGAAGTTGAGGAGGCCTAAAATTGTCTTTGAATATAATTTAGAACTTCGCTTTCGTGAAATGGAGTTTCATACAGCTAAAAATCCACACCCACGCAAGACGGCTCACGTGTGGTAATGCGAAAGCATTTGATTTCAAGCCACGAAATTTTTTATGTCTGGTGTGACATCTTTCGTGATTGTGTCATATTATCTTGCGACAATGCCTTTGTCTTCAGACGGTTGTACGTATGACATGTACTCTTCGCGTCATAACGGCTGCCGCAATGGTGGCTGCTGGGGGGTTTGGCTGCATCGAGCGCTTGCCTCTGTCCTCGCCGTGTGGCATTTTTGTCTGCACTTGCATCTTCTTGTGAGGCGTAATCCCCTGGACGACCACGTTTCACAGCTGCCGCTGATGCATACAGGCTTCAGAACACGTTGTAGTACATCAGAACGCACACCAAAAACGTGTTCGGTGGTGCGGATTGCGTCCGGTCATTACCATCGTCATGACACTTTTTCCGATTGCGTCATTTCTTTTCTCTGTTACCACGACTCAGAGGCTTCGTCAATTGCCATTGCCAGCCCTCCGCTATCAGCGGAAGCGTTATTTGCTATTTTTGTCTGATTATACAGCGTGCTCAAATCACTCTTGCAGGCCTGGAGTGATGCGATTGTGCCTTCTCATTACCATAGTCACGATCTTTTTCCTTCGCGTCGTTTACTACTTTTCTCATGTTTCGTTTTATTCGCCCTTTTAAACCCTGAAAATACGCTGTTAGCGTAAGCCAGCTTTGCCACTTCCTTGTTTCTAACCCACGTTTTTAAGTCCCAGGCCAAAACGCAATCACAAGGTTCTGCCTTGGTCAGCTAGGACCAAAAAAAGAAAGGTCGTGCGGTAGGGAATGTGTGTTGGACTCGGATTCCGTCGGTCTCGGGTTGAAATCGCAGACACAAATTCACGCAGTTTTATTTCATTTATCCTTGTTACCTTTGCGCCGACGGCCATTCTTGAGATCATTGCTCGGTGACGCTGAAGCAAACGTTTTGTTTAGGGGAGCATTCATTGCTATGGCATTAATTGTGCTTTCTTTCCCTTCCTTGTCCCGCTGTTTGCTCCGTAAGGTATTACGGGGTGACGATGATCCGAGCGGGATGCGCAAGCAGCTCGAAAGTGAAGAAATGAAGAGCGCCCTCAATTTGCAAGCCATCTGGGAGTTTGAGGTACGTGGGTGCGTGAACGCACCGTAAACATAGTTACCTTTACCGTTGTACCGCAGTCGTATCTGAAAAATGAATTGTACGAATGCTGCTAACTGGCCTCGAATAGCGCTGTTCTGTTAACGTCGCTTGCAGTAAAAATAAAAAGTTCAGAAACAAGTATTCACCCGCCCACGTTGAAATCTCGTAGACGAACCACATCTTATAGATTGCTGTTTTAACCTGTCTACCTTCAACTCTCGTAGATGAGTCACATGTAGTTGACGTTTTTAACTGCACGCTTTGTGAGAGAACCCACCCGTTAGCCCCCAATAGAGAGTTATAGCAGAACGGAGAACCGGTCCAGGTACGGTACATGGTAGGCGACCGGAGCTAACAAGCGTGAGCAGAGGTGGAAAAACTGGCTGTCGGATTCCTCAAGTGTACCGGGTACCGTAGCAAGACCGGTTCGGCGCTCTGCTATAACTCTTCAATAAAACATCTCCTCGTACAGCACGCCGGTAATTCACTTAGGCATATCAAGCGCTGCTTAGTTTACTGATGTTTCTTTATAATATCGTCAACCGCATAGTTTGCAATGTTAGTTCATATCTTGGTAAGTCATCTGTTCGTACATACCCAGCTTTCTCGCTCTAAATTCCAACCTCTCAGGAACCTAGCAAAATCACTTTAGGAAAGTGATATTCCGCATAAAGCCAGAAGTCAACGTGAAGATGAAAACTCGAAAAGAACTTTCCAGGATTCTGAACAATTTTTGCGTAATTCGCTGTAAAATCTTACTGCCCATGCATTTCTATGGGATAGTTTCCATGGCTCAGGAACCCAGTCGCGCAACGTGCGCGACTTGAAACTGTGCACAAAGCACGTTTTCACCCCAAATATTAGCTGTGCAAAAGAGCATTTCCTTTCGCTAAAAAATTGCAGAGTAATCACTGTTGCAAGGACTGCCCTGAGCGGGAAAGCTGCACACGAGAAATTTCACAGAACCGACCCAGCCTTGCCCGTAAGATATAAAACGTTTTTGAGTGGTATAGACCACGAGGGGCACCTATTTATAAAAATAAATTTCTTAGAACACCCTCGTAAGCTATTGCCGCGTAAAAACAAATGCTGCATACGCTACGTAAATACGTAAGAGTCTTATTTAACACCAATGTGAACAAACCGTTCATCATAAGACCTTGCTCCGCCAGCGTCAAACCCACCGTCAGTGACAATGGCCGACTTCTCTCGTTCATTTACGTTTCTAGCAATGGGAAGTAGTTTCTTTACGGCGACAGCTACATTTTGTCCGGAAACGGGCATCCAGGCTCTGCTTCGATGCAACGTTCACGACCAGAAGGCCTAGTGTATACTGGTTTGCTGAAAGGCCCTTTCGACCGGTAGCCCGATATCGTATGTCTCGCAGGCGGTCATGTCGCATTATTGCGGTCTCATTAAAGGGGCCAAAAAATGAAAATACAACTTTGGTTCGTTAATGACACTGTTTTGCCGCGATAACAATGATACCAATTTTTCCGCGGAAGCTCCGATGAAGTCAAAATTGCGACATTGAGGCTCAAAAAAATGGCGGACTCAGTTTTATTCCCAAGCTTGTAAATCTATGAATACGTGCAGTACGAAGCTCATTCTTTGTTTGTAGGTTCATGTAGCCATAACGTTTAGGAAATTGTGCAAAGGTGGTGTCTTTGCTCAACATGAAATTTGATTGCCAGATGTTACAAAAAATGTCCTCATTAATAAATGTCTTAATACTTTTACTTCCAGCTCTATTTTTGTTTGTGGGCTTATAACACCCTGAAATTTGGGAAAACACACAGAAAACACTGTTTTGCTTTAAACAAAAAAAATCAGGCTGAAAGGGTTAAGAACAGCTGAACCAGTGACGATTCTCCATGAACATTCCGGCAATTTCTCTATGACGTCACAGAATCTTGTTTGTGCAATAGGTAACCGGTAAAAAGCGCAAAGGCTCATGGGTACGTCGTCTGCTACCGCCACTCCCGGCTCGAGATCTCTCCTGCCCTCCCGTACGCCTGCGTGCGCCGGCGGCTGTCAGGCGCGTGTGTGCGTGTTGTTTATTTGTCACGGGGTGCTTACCTGTCAGATAAACCCCTAGTAAGGTCAATCGTCGTTATTTATGGAATTCCCGATGTATGAGCGTTTTTTTTTTCGGTGGAAACAGATAAACAACAAGCACACACGCGCGGGAAAGCCGACGGCGTACGGGAGGCCAGGAGATCTCCCGAACCGGAAGTGGCGGCTCTCCGCGGGAGAAAACAATGCACCCATGAGCCTTTGCGCTTTTTACCGGTCACCTATTGGCGACCCACACCCTAAGCCACCGCCAAAAGACGTGGCTGAGCGATTGTGCTAAGGTGTGCTAAGGCCTCAAGTTTCATTTGACATTATCACTTGAATTGTAACGCGTACTTAACACACTGATGACTACGTTTTTAGTGTTCACACATGTTACGTCACTCCTACCCATGCTGCAGCACTGTAGCGCGAAATTTGAAAGTTTTTCGATATTTGTTGCGTTTTCATTTGTTCAAAAAGCATTTTTGAGACTGTAATGGAGCTGATAGAGTTACCAAAGGCTAGTTTTCTCAAACTGAACAAATTTGCACTTTGTCATTAAGGCCCTCAATTACGACCCAGATAGCTTCAATTCCCAGTTTGCTTTGATCCTCGGAATATTTCATGGGCGCTAAATTACAAAGAAATCATACCTGCATGCCACGTGTCTGTTCGGGTAAATGAAAGCGCAGGATGATGGACTTCATTGCTGCGTTTGCGTAATGTATGTTCCATTTTTTGTTTCTCGTGTCTTTTTTCTTGCAGGGATACCTAAAGTACAGCCCCATTTTCTACGGCTACTACAGCGACCGCGAAAAGACCGAGGAAGGATATCGCCTGCCGCTGGCGTACCTCCTCTCCTCACTCACCATGTACATCTTCAGCTTTTTTGTAATCCTCAGGAAGTAAGTGGCTGTACTTCATGTCTTGCGATTCCGGGAAACCTGCTGTTCTGAGAGGAAACTCGTTAGATTTGAGAAATTTCGGGATTTATTGAGAGATTGAAGCATATTTTGTTTGGTTGAGCGAGATATGTAATGCAGGTGACAGACAACTTGTCGATTGTTCGTTGAACCGAACGGTTACCAAAAAAACGGGCTACAAAAACGGGGAGGAACCAAGGACTTGACGGAGAGATGAACTAACAAAATTCCGGATAATGAATAAACGCGACGACCTCACGACAGTGGCGGCTCGAAATCTTAGGAAGAAGCCTTATCCTCAGTAGACCAACAGGGTGGTAACGATGATGACTCGTTTTATCATTTCAAGTTGAACGCTCTAGTGATCTAAAATTTTTCGAAGACTCGAAATAATAGCATGTACGAAGAAGCTGCTGCCTGAGGTGTAAAACCTCAGGATTGTGCTTGAAATTGAAATACATCTCCATCGCATTATCTATGAGGCGACGTTCAGGTGAGGAGACAGGTGGTTACCTGCTGAATGAGTGGCTTCAGAGGTCTCGATCTCAGCATCACCCGACAAGTTTGAAGTTAACGAAGATTAAGGTGGAGCGTGAGTTCCGATTTCAGCGCACTTATATCTCTAAGTGGTCATTTGTCTTTGGCATTTATATTGCTCATAACAATATTCAACGTCTTCTTTCAAGCAAACACACTCTGCATCTGCGTAAAACGGCTTTGCATACTTCCCCACGGCATTTTTAATTAGCCATTTACTTAAATATGTATATAAACAGGCGCCGAACGTCGCAGCGTGTTTATACTTTTTTTAAACTTCCTAATGTCACCTTGCCACTGTCCGGTTGTCACTTTGAAATGACTGTGCCTAAGTAAACAACGCTTTCGCATGTCTAGCTGAGTAGCCGAGCTAAACATTTTAACCAGATTCGTGTGGCGAGGCAATTAGCTGGCTGCTGCTAACAGTGTCGTATCTGTTAAAATGCGCCTACTTTTCAAGGAGGAACTGCTTTGCGTTGTAAGTGTGAGCTGTGCGTTATCTTGTTACCAGGAAACAGATTTCAGGGCTAGAGGTTGAAGGGAAGTGGGTGATGCTGAGCCAAAATTCGGTTGGGTTTTCTAAGTGAACCTTTGCCACTGTCCACGCTACGCGCATCCTCGAGAACAATTAGCGAGATCATTGGCCCGTTTGGACTGTCGTGTGGTGTCGGAGGAATTACTGCTGGGACCTTGGGCAGACGCGCAGCGTTCCCACTAGGCATTTAAAGCTGTGCTGACATTTCTGCGCAGCAGAGGCCTCTCAGCGATATTGTAGTTGAGGCCCGTCCGGCTGAACTTTAACACATGCACTGTATAAAGTATAGGCATCTTCTGTACATAACCATTTATTCATTTCTCCGCCATCTTCATCTCTCTCGTCCTCTATCCACGCTCTTTCCTCCCCTTTCCCTTCCCACACACAGAATAGCTGGCCAGATATACTACCATCAGGCCGACCTTTCTGTGTTTTTTTTTTTCATTTCAATAAAATTCTCTCTCCTCCCTCACCCTCAATGTGAAAGCCGAGGTGAAATCGAAAAAAAAAACTTGCTCAAATTCAGAAACCTTTGGTCGCTGCACTGTTGAAAGCACCAGTGGCCCTGCTTCTCCACACTGCTTCTCAGTGGTTCATAATTGCGAGTGAAGAAACAAAGTAGATCTATAAGAAGGCGGAGCATGCAATCTTCACCAAAAAGTTTGGTCTACACCGTGACATTACGCAAAAGAAGCATGAGGTGCGCACTGCGTGGTGTCATCGCACAGATCAAATTTTAGTCAAATCGCACGCCCGTCCGACAAAGCTATCCCTCATATTGTTTTCCTTACAAATACTAATGTTTACGTACGTTATACACTGCAGCAAATGCGAAAACCAGATTTTTTTAAACCTGTGAACAAGCGGTTTAATGTAGGAGCACCAGCTAATACGCATAAGAATGTCCCAGCGTATACGGGAGAGAATCTGAAAGATTTTGTTCATGGATTTTCGGTGGATATATTACCGATCCTAAGGATCAGCGAGGAAACGTTCGCCGAAAACAACTTCTATAATCGGTTTGGGCCCCAGACGAAAAATTCTAGGCTCGTTGAAGAGACTACGAATCAGCTGGCTGCACGGTTTGAGCCCTTACGTGAGTGGCGTTGAACGTGCCGCTCTTCCCGACAGTTTTATTGTTAACTCTACGTAACCTCTCCTCCTCTCCACTACCGATCCGGAAAAAAACAATTGGAGGTCCATTTGGACTGCCGGAAACACAATTTGACCAATTGGAACCGTTTGCATTTCCATTTGGTTCCAATTGAACCAATTGTGTTTTCGGCAGGTCCAAATGGACCTCCATTGTTTTTTTTTTTTCGGCTGGGTATTCACCTGTTTAGCCTAGACTGTACACAAGCCAGCGTAACAGTGGATGGTGGGCTCCGTCAGTGGCGCCTTCAAACATTTTCACTCGGCCAGGATGGCGGAAAACTCTCGCCAGAGCAAGATGACGGAGAAAGAGGACGAGTGCACGTTCACCTGGAAACTTTTCTCCGGCTGGGACTACATGATCGGCAACTCGGAGACGGCACACAACAAAGTGGCGTCGCTGGTGATGAGCTTCAAGGTCAGTGACCCACCCCCGTGTAACGCACGGGGGATACAGGTTGCATGCATACAGCAATGCAACGTGTTTGTCGGAAGGGTTGGTTCACGATTACGAAATCAAGGATTAGCACAGTAACAGTGAACGGTCTGTACGGGCGTTAACTCGCAATTTATTTTATTTGAAATCAGCACACATAAATATATAGTGAGCCCAAACACACACATGCACCCAAAACTATGGCAAGCATCCGGTCAATAGTTTTTGAAGTGGGAACCAGTGTAAGACGCTACACAAAAAAAAGGCAGACACGGACGGCACTGGCACGTCGTCGCGTGCCGTCTCTTTTTCCCTTGTGTAGCGTCTTTAACACTGGTTGCAAATTCAAAAACTATTACCAACTGGCCCAGCTTTCTACCTCAGTCATCCGGTCAAGGCACTCACAAAAAACAACAAAATGTTGCCGTTTTTTATTTGTTCTGTGACCGGATGCATGCCATAATTTTGCGACCATGTGTGCGTTTATGCTTACTGCATGTATAAGTGCCGATTTCAAACAAAACCAGTTGGGAGTTAGCGACCGTATAGAGCGTTCACCGACCGTGTCGTTACTGCACTAATACTTGTTTTTACAACGCATGCGATGTTTGCAAAACGTTGTCTTTGCCTATCAACAACGCGTACCTGGGTTTCACGAGCCTGTCAGATAACTGGATTTTTTAACATATAGTGTTTATTTGGGATACACTAGATTTCCAGACGTCATATCCGTCACGGAAGTGACGCTAGTACAACGAGCAAGCGTCCTTTAAGAGTGCACCCATGGTCTTCTTGCGGGGAAGCAACCTTTACAACGTAAGAGTACAATATACTGAGGGTTGTTCGTTTTCAGGTTTTATATTTTAACACGAAAGCGTTTTATGTTGGGATATACGAAGATTTCACTGACGTCATATCCGTCATGGAAATGACGCCCTACAGTACACCTTTGCCGAAGCGACCCGCCAGCAGGACTTCGCTCGCCAAGCATACCGAAGACAGGCCGCCGACCGCAAATCATGCTCAGCTGCAGATTTCGCTAAGCATTTCACTTTCATGTTTTACCGATTCCTATGACAGAGGAATTAACCAGTTTTTCAAAATATTTAGATGGTTATACATCTATATATCTAGACCTACTCTAGCTGTGTAGATGTAAACATAAAATGCCTAGAACGTTCTCATTTACTCAAGCAATAACTTCGATGTTTGTTTGCAGGAAGCGATTCTAGAAGAGAAGGAAAGAAAGAAAGAGGAACGGAGGTGAGCTGTAAATATTTGCCTGTTAAATTCCGAGAAATCGGAAAAACAAGAAAATAAAACACTCACACGTGGTCATACCCGTTTTCTTACAGCTTTAAAATCATGTTCTTAAGGGCGCTGGCAAATTTCATAGTGCTGATTTTGCTCGCCTCGAGCGCCTACGCCGTCGTGTTGGTCGTGGAACGCTCGCAAGAACCCGAGGCGGAAAAGAATTGGTACCGGCAAAACGAAGTGAGTTCTTCGTTTAAACTCCCATTTACCTTTAGCCTTGGGTTATCTTTTGTTCACTTTGTTTTTCACGGGCTGAGCATTGAGACAATGCGACTTTGTTACAAGTACTTAAGCGCCAAACTGTGGTTCGTGTTTTCAGGTGACCTTAGTAGTGTCGATGATATCCATCGTTTACCCGAATCTGTTTGACGTCATCGGTATGATGGAGAACTATCACCCGCGGATACAGCTGCGCTGGCAGTTGGCAAGGTAGGTTGTCTTCAACCACGGACCTCATTTGATAAAGAATCAAGGGCCTAAAGCCTTTTGCGTGTCAATTCAGACACTAATAGAACATTTGCAAATCATTGTAGCAACACAACAATCAGTCACAACTGCTGGATGGACAAAGAGGGTCAACTAGGAATACAGAAACGAAAAAAGTTAAAATAAATAATTCTAGCCAGATTAGAATGACAAAAAGGGGACCACTCGAGCTACGCTTAGGGGTATGAAACGCGCGTTTGGGATAAGGCAGACAACGTGGGAGGCAAGCACCATACCTTAAACAAAGAGAACGAAGTGGATTGGCTACAGGCTTGTAATGCAAGGGCGATTAGGTGAAAGGAGGCTACCGCTCGACGGAACTAGAAGTACAGGGGAAGAGAACTAACTCGATGGTGGGATAAAACAAGAAACATTGAACCCAGTTCCACCCAGTGTGAAATGTGGTGAAGCAGTGGAGCTGTGGGTGTTCCTTAGGAAGATTCCCTTTAGCTTCGGCTTTTTGTTGTGCGTAATGCTAGAGTCGTTTTAGCGGCTAATCGCCGTATATTTTGTTTCCGGCTTGTACCGCGAGGAGTACTGCCTTCGTAGAAGCCATTGACAGCAGGCAGTTTTTCTGTCCGTTCACAACTTCACTGTAAGTGAAACTCAGTGTAATGTTACAGACGTCTTTGCGGCTAATTTTCATGTAGTTTGTTTTGAGAACTTTTCGATAACAAAGAGTTAGAGCCGTTTTCTGTAACCATACTCCCTCCGTAGATGGTCATACTTCACTGCGCAACAGGCATAGTGGGAAAGCCAGATTACAAAAACCAGGGTTACACGGCTTTAAAAGTCGGTTTCATTTCTAAGCACACATGCAATGCTAGGAAGACACTTTGTAGGGCAATATTTGCCGTCTTTTAACAAAATATGGCGATCCTAGTGCCTCGTTTCATTATTTTATGATTGTTTGCTTATTAGAAACCGGTTTTTGGAGTGCAGAAAAACCTGCTATGGAAGGAGCGTAACATGATACCAGCACAGTATGTCGTTCAAGACCAGCCATAAAACAGCTTCGCTCTGAAAATTCGGAAGCAAAAAAATGGATTTGGCCGCCACGGAAACGGAGCGATTGGGAGTCGATGGGAGAAGCCGCTTATGATCACCTGAGAGAAAATATTGAATTACGTACACACTTCCGAAAATTATAATATAAAGTGGGTCGGCCTTGGCACAGGGCACCTGAACGACCAATTGCTGCGTTTGAGGGGGCCAGGTAAATTGGAACAATAACGACGCAAAACGCGCGATTCGGCTCAATATATTTATCCATGGTGTGACATCAGGCAGACCAAAACGCAATGCTTGCATTGCCTGACGTCGCTACATAGGCCACATTTTGTCATTATGTT
This sequence comes from Haemaphysalis longicornis, assembly GCA_013339765.2. Classification (NCBI taxonomy): domain Eukaryota; kingdom Metazoa; phylum Arthropoda; class Arachnida; order Ixodida; family Ixodidae; genus Haemaphysalis; species Haemaphysalis longicornis. The sequence goes on along the minus strand of CM023454.1, from coordinate 274,987 downwards.
AAGAACGACGCACGTGATTAGGAATAATCAATACTTCCCTTTCCTAATGAAGCTTGATAGAGAGATCTTGTGCCTACAAAGAGACTAAAATAAAAGAATCGTCAAAGAATTGATCAAACAGCGAGACGTGCACTGTTTAAAGTCGGTCAATCGAACGCCGCAGCGTTTTGTCGGCATGCATTGTTTTGGAGCACAGTACTTCCATAAACATTCCATCAGTTCGAGAACACTGCCGACCACACCAAAAGGCCTGGGTGAAGGACGAACTGGTCAGAATGATTTTTCTATCAAAATCGTTGCCGTACGCGATCTAAAACCAGACGAAACAATCAACTGCTCCGCCTGAAACACAGCATAAAATGGCCATGCGCAGCCCCGCGCTGGCAACAAAATATTAACGAACCGAAAGCAAAGTCATATGGTTTGCTGCGGTATCCTGAGCTACTTCATTGACATACGTTTCGCCTTTAACCGAAATTATTGCTGATTTGCGTGGGTTAATTTATTCACGCCGAGAGTGATTTTCAGGAGTGTAGCGAGCCGAGGTGTAAAATGAATCACTAGCACTGACCTTACCAGAAATTGAAGTGAGCAAGGCCACAACTGGTGACATGCCTGCGAAAAACTAGCGCAAACTATTACCAATGTGTTGTTTTTTTTCAAACTGTTGCAGTTCAATTGAAACCTGAGGCTACCAACAGCTGGAACTTTTCTAAATGCAGTAAGGCAGAATGCCAACACTGATTTATTTAATTTTTGCAACAGAGATCAGTGTAGGCAAAACAGTGTCTTTTTGATTACGCATGGCTTTTATGACACTTCCGTAAGCAGCAAAGCGATTGTGATTTCAAAAGCTTCAAAAAAGTGAGCTATATATAGTCCACGAACTAGAAACTTATTCATGTACTGCTTTATTACGAGCTACCACTGTAAAATATTGCTTTAGAATTACCCGATGTTCAAGTGAGTGCTTTGTATTCTCTTTTCAGAATTCTGATACTGTACTTGCTAAATTTGTACACGCTAATTTTTGCTCAATTTAGAAAAGTCAAGACCATGGTGAGCACTTTTTAAACTTGCTTTTTCTAGAAGCGTACTATTTATTCTATAGCAATACTGTTGGTTCTAACATGGGGCCATAGAACTGTGGGATACATGGCAGAAAACAAGAAACAAAAATAGAATGCCAAAGCCTCCGCACCAAACATTAAAAAGCCTGTTAAGGGGTATCATTACGCAGTTTGGCATAGTACATAGTGGTGGCATAGTAGGTAACACATACTGGCATAATTTTCTATGCAATGCGCAAAATGCCTTACTAAGTTCCTTAGTAACACTGGCGGTGCCTGCGTTTGTTGCACTGGTTTTACAAAAGCTCCTTAGTGTGCAGCAGCTCCCTAAAAGTCATCCATTGTACTCCACCATGGCGTTCCCCGTAAGCCCATTGTAGCTCTGGTATTTTAAAAAGATTTGTCGACGGGGAGGGGCAGGAATTTGAATTCTGTGGGGAAAAAATCTAGTTCCGTATTTCTCAGCCTTTTTGTTGCTTAATGCTTGTTGGTAACTGAGGATTTGCTCTAATAACAAATGCAGGTGACGACCTAAAGAGGGAAGTACTGCCTTCACAGTTAAAATATGAGAACTGAAATTCTGCGCGCAAACAGTGAACAAGGAAAAATATGAAAAAACCTGTTTTCAAACATGCATGCTCCAAGTATGCGACAGCTATCTAAGCTTGCAAAGCTACTGTGTCAAGAAAGTTGTGGGGTAACATAACATTCCGAAATGTATGACGGAAATTCTACATTGAACGGAGAAAAGACATTATACCGCTATACCCTGCATCTTGAAATTCGTCGGAATCCGCGACAGTTATCCACTGCCACATACGGAAAAGCTGCTGTACACTGATTTTTGTGCAGAATGTCTTATTTATCAAGTTTTCTTAGGCGCGTACTGTAATTGTGACACGGCGAGTCTTAGAGAACACCTTTTCTACAGACTAGAACGAACATTAATCCTAAAAATTTGGACGCCGCTATAGCTGGAACTTCCATGAAAACCGTAAGGTTTGGAAGCCCTTACGCACTTTCAACGTAATGTTAATTTAATGCTGTGCATAACACTTCTTTTACATTCGCGCAGAATTTTCTAAAAAATGTTTTAGAAACTTGTGAGAAGCGAATTTCTGAGCAAAGCACGAATTTCGTATCGGCTTAGGTCAACCTTCGCAGTAACCAAAGCTACATCTATAGTAGCCTTTGGTTAATGCCAAAGTTGACCTACACCAAGAAAAAACTGGTAGTCTTTGGTTAATGCCAAGGTACCAGTGTTAACGCCGTTCGCGTGGAGGATACAGGATTCTGATAGGTAAAAAACGGAAATTAAGTCTGCAGGACAGGTTGAACGTTCCAATTAAGGTTGGAGCTTAGGGACCTAGTCCTTATGACGATGGAAGGCGTCGAGGGCCGCCCAGCCTTAGCCGTAGGGCGGCTGAGTGTGTATGAGGGAAGCTTCCAAGCAAATAAAATAAAAAAGCGGCTGGTGTAGAACGCGAAGGGAGGGATTGTCGTTGCTGTGCGAGAGAACGCATAGAAACAGAGAGCAATTAAGAGATTAACGACGTAAGAGCCAAGCTGCTGCCGTAGAGGAAGATCGATACTTACGGCAAGCAGGACTTCACTATAAAAAAGGAGTAAAAATTAGACGGGGTCTTCTTGCTACACATTACGGCTTGACCAAAGCTTATCACGAGCCGCGATCATAACTATACACACAAGCATCATTATTTTTCTGAACGCTTTTTCATCCCCAATTCTTTTCTCATTGATTTATATTCTCCATTTTGCAAGATTTTGTCCTTTAAACAAGTCATGTTCATACTCTCTTTTTTTGCAGACGACTGCTCTGGTAAGTATGAAGGAGAACATCACCTATCTACTGGACATGGGTCTACTGGAAATTGGGCCACCCACGCTGAACACCACAATCTTCGACAGTAACGCAACCATGGCGTATCTCCCGACCACGCTGTCCGGCGATACGTTTGTATCCACCACCACAATCGAGCCCCTCATCGCGTCGATTGCGGAGGCCCTGTTGGGACAGTCTTTCGCCCCGGCTCCAGCCTTCCCACCATCCAGCAACAGCAACTGCACCATGGTTCCCGTCAACTGCACCCTCCTCCTTCAACTAGGCCTCAACTTCACCAGAGCCGGACTCATGCCGCTTCTTCAGTCGGACAGCTTGGTCGTCACCAACGGCACGTTCCTGGAAGAAATGACCACAACGCTTGTTGTCGTTCATCAACGAAACGACGTCGACGGCGCCGCCAAACCGGAGAGCCGACAACACCCAGGCGCCGCCTGCAAGGCTCTTCGAAGGCTACGACGCCATATTCCTGCGCATCGCGAACTTCACGGTGATCGGCGTGGCCAACTGGACGTACCGATTTCCGTCTGGCCCCGACGGCAATATTACAATGCCGGTCATCTACGTGGACAACTACTCCAAGACAGTCAACGTGACCGACGAAGATAAGGACGGTCGCGGTGCTCGACAAGTGGCCGCCGCTGTGGAAAGGCACGACGGGAACCCCGAGGGACCCGAACGACACGACAGTGCCCACGTGGACAGATTTCACCACCACGTTCCTGGACCCCGAGAACTGCACGATCGTCTACGTGCCCGTGTGCAACGGCATCACTTGACGGGCCGTTTGACATCCCGTCGTGGACGCCGTCCGAGACGGCGCGCTTCGACGTCGACGACCTCAGGGCCCCAGCACGCGGAAACCGGGTAGTCCCCTGAGACCGGAAGATCTTCGCAAGGTGGACGAACCCACGAAGGAAAAATTGAGGAAGATGTGTTGGGAGACGATGTTCGGTCAAGTGAGGCCAGTTTTCGCATCTGCCGCTTTAGTTGAAAAACCATTGTACTTGTTCTTAGTACTCTTTTTATTATTTAACACAGAATAACCTCAGTGGACCTCTAAGAAGAGTATCGCATAGTGTGAGAGAGTTTCATGAGTATCTGTACATGAATGCTGTCACATAAACACTTTCAATTGACAATCATCACAATCAGCACTATCCACTCAAGGTAACCAGATGACTCGTGACCACATACAATTAGCGAAGGCTATAGGAGCTGTTTGTTACTCTGTCTGTGAAAGATAGATCGCAGCTGCAAATATCAGCTGCAGAACTTTCATTTTAGGTTCGGATGGTTGCTGTTTCGTACAATTTCATTTTGATTTCAGATTCATGTAGTTGCGTAATGAAGAAAGTGATTTTATGTCATGGTTAAAAACTGGCCTTTAATGAAGTAAGAAAGATGGAGCTGAGAGCTGTAGCTTGTCACCTTGGTGCCTAAATAATGCTTGCTGTCATGTTTCAGGAGATCGTTAAGATAACGGTGATGGACTTGTGATGACGATAGCTCAACCCTCCTCACCGACTTCATTCGAGCACTGGTGTTCGATACCTGAACGACTGTTGGTGCTGGGACTGGAACAAGGATTCGTGAGTACCTGATTGAATGCTCAAAGCGCATTATTAGTATCCAAGGAATCAACACGTACCGCCTAAGTAAGCGACCAACTACAGCCAGCGTCGCTTCCGTCTGCATACAAAGCTAGTGCCATGGTCAGCGGCCTAACTTCAGGAACTACTACTTTTCTGAAGATATAACACCACCGCATAGATGCATTATCGCCGTTTCTAACTCTCATTTCATAATGTGATCCTGTATCTTCCGGAATGAGCTTAAATATTGGTGGTCCAAGCTGTTGTGGAGACTTTTGTACCTGTCCACGGCTGGCCCCTGCGTCTGCAACGCGATCCGGACCTGAACGAATGCAGGCATAGTAGCACGTCAGTACTGGTATCACTTATTCCTACCTCGAACTAGGCCATGTATTTTGGAGACGCTGCTCTCGTAGTAGCAAAGCAACGTGAAAGCTGAGACCAAGGGCTTCAGGTCTGTTCAAGATAGACTTAAGGGACACTGAAGTGAATTTGTCAGCTCCCGTTTTTGCTTGCACTGCGTAACGCTCAAATTAGCCCACTTTTCATCGTTTCCGTTGACAAAAATAAAATTTCAAAGGCAAGAAGAAAACTACCATGCGCGGTTTGCGGCGGCCGCACCAACTAAGGCTGTGCGTAGGAGGGGCACCGTGATTGGACGCCCAAGGTACAATCAAATCGGTCTAAAAGAAAACCAATGGCTTTGTTGGATGGGAATCTCTTATTGTCCCCTTTAACTTTATATCCCCCTCCTCAACGGTCCCAAACCGCACTGGGTTTTATGCCGGTGAGCTCCCAGTTGGGCTCAATAATCCACTGCACTTCTTTTCACCCGAACCACCTAAGAAGAAAAGGCATTCTCATATCTCAGTAATCATGTAACTCTTCTGCTGTTGTCGGCTGTAAAATGCTAAGATGAGCCTCTTAGACGGTTTGGCATCGTAGCATTCACTCGTCGCAGTGCATGAACGCTCCGCGTCCCCGCAGACGCTCAAATGCCATGCGCTTTTCCCTATTTGGGCTTCCCACTCATGTGTATCGTAAAAAGCGTGTTCGCACCAGGCCAAGGGTCTGTTTGATTCTGACAAGCAGTCGTGCTTATGGCAACAGCACGCCAACGAGAACTCGCTAGCGCGCCATTTCTTGAACTAGTTCGTGAGCTGAACGTTCGCAAAAAAGGTGAACTCTATAGCAAACATCGTCGGAAACGAAAAAGTCACTTAAAAAAAAAAGCACGTACCCATGGGGATTCGAACTGAGTTACAAAACTTCGCGCTGAATACCTAGCGAAAGCCTACGAGCGCTGCGACTTGAAATAGGTATATAATGAAAAACCAGTTTGCATATTTAGTTTAGCATTCCAAGTTAGGTGACTATTTGTCGATAGCGTGCATAGGCGTAACTTCCACTCACGTCTTGCATTTCTGGACGGAAAATTTCGCAGATGTGTGGTCGATCGACTGTGCTGCTGACAGCGCAAAAATCTTCCGCTCCCTAGTTTTGCGCTGTAAGTAATTTCAGTTGATTTTATTTTCTTAGTAACAATATTGACATAGTCTAGTTGCCTTCGATTTTCTACTAGCGTAAGAAGCGAGTCGCATGTGCGCTTGTGCAGCGCTTGTGTGAGGCGACCTTGACTTGACTTGAGCAGATATGTACAAACTAACAAAGCAAGAAAGGCTTCACAAACGTGTAGTTTCAATGATCGAGCCATTGCGATCGGCGTAAACGCTATGACTAAAGGTCAGCGAACCGTGCAGTAGCGCATGAGCTAGTAGAAATGGTAAAGAACGCACGAATTATTTTCTACTACTAAATCGCGTAAACGGTAGTGGTCTAAACGTGGCCTGGTCCGGACTACAATTTGCGCTAGTACTCAATGTTTACATATCACTTCAGTGTCCCTTTAAGGCTTTTTCTTTCGCTGCGTCGCATAATTGCCTGAGAAAAGGTAATCCTGGTAACAACATGCGGAAAGTATCCTCTAAAGGGTAGCTCCGAATACAGCTGTCTGGCTATTGGATCGCTCGAAAAAAATAAGTACTTGGAGCTCAATATTGTCAAGTCATGGAAAAGACGAACGCCGTTGTCTTTATCGTCTAACCATAAACAAGATAGAATGCGTATTTCTAACAGCATAGTGCATTATAGAGTGGACGCAATTCTAGCTTACGTCGCAACCAAATTTGCTGAACGACTCTGAGAGGACACAATAAAAACAGTAAGGTAGAAGAAAGAAAAACAGTGAAAATTTGAAATAAAAAATTACCCTTATTGTACCCTCCATTTCATATGTGATCCTGTATCTTCCGGTATCCGCTTAAATCAACGGTCTCCAAACTTTTGTGGAGACTTTTGTACCGGTCCACGGCTGGCCCCAGCGGCTGCAACGCAATCCGGACTGACCGGACAATGTACTGGTCAATACGATTCTAGGAAGAACACTATATTAGGGTTTTACGTGCATTGCCCTTTTTATTTTTACTCTTTTGCAATGTAGTGCAGCCGCACTAATTTTTTTGTAACCCTATATCATGGTTTTACGTGCATTGATTTTTATTTTTACTCTTTTGCAATGTAGTGCAGCCGCACTAATTTTTTTGTAACCCTATATCATGGTTTTACGTGCATTGCCCATTTTTTATTTTTACTCTTTTGCAATGCAGTGTGCAGCCGCACTAAATTTTTTTGTAACCGCTCAACGGACGTGAATACGCACGGTGGCTCTTCAATGGGGATTTGTGTAGTTTTATTGGACGCCATTTTGCCTATGTGTCATCGACATTTGTATCAGTGCCATGAACATTAAGGCAAAAAATGAGCTCGAAAAAACGTGATCAACTCAATAACTATCCACAATGCCGATAACAAATCAGGACATTCCCAATTCAAGCACACTTCATTTTCGGTAAACGTACCGCAACGTAAATAAGTTCTCCTATCCTCAGTTTCACTAACTTAGTGATTGATGTTGATAGCTAGTGTTTGCAAAATGAAGCAACTCCGAGGCGCTTGTTTTGCTTGAACAGAAGATACTTCCCCTGATTTTTCTGTAAGCCACGTAAAATACTAACTACCCCTTACCGTGTCGGTTGATCGCGTCCTTTTTGCCGTTTCAGCCTGGCTACGGTGACTTCAAGATCGCAGAAAACATCCTTCACTTGGTCTACAACCAAGGCATGGTGTGGTGAGATAAACTACCGACGATGCGCAAACATCCGCTGCATGCTGACGCTCGTTTGGTGTTCAAGGAAGCGTCCGTGAATGCTTCTGCTTACTGGGGCGGTTAAAGCGTGTTCCAGATTATGTATTCGAATCGAGTCGGCTTGCACAAAACAAAAACGCACTTTAGCGACGTTATTTCGCTCCCAGCACTTCTGCCACTTTGTAGTTAAGTATAGTGGCGTTCTGCAACAGTGGACTCCCTTTGAGAGGAGATGAAGCACTCGGAAATCCCTGAAGTGCGGGGGCTGAAGTGATTTAGTGTGTTACTCGTATTTGTGGCACAACACTGTAATTAAAAGTCAAAAAGCTCAGACATAAGCTATCTCCTATTTGCGTAGATCCGGTTGCATTACAGACAGATACCTTGACCCTACATTTCCAGTCCCTTTTTGCTTTCGTGCGCAATTATAGGTATCAGGAGTATAGTGCGGGAATTGGTTTCTCCGAGCACTGAACCAGGCTAGATATCTTCTCCGTTCATTTGTTCTCGTATTCTGGAAAATATACCGTTTTACTTCATCTGGCGGCATGTGCCTCAAACAAATCATGGCCTGTGGTACCGAGAAATCCGCAGGGTAGGAGACAGCAACAAGCAGCACTGGGCGTTGTGCAGTTTAACGACTCCTTCGAAGTTCGCACTTTAACGCAAAAACAATTATCATTATTAACGCTTGACATGATCCACAGCATACAGATTTATGGTCACGGTCCTTGTAGCCTTTAATTATGCACCGCACCAACCAGCCCAACTTTCTGTTTAAACTGCGCACCTTCCACACACAAACACACACACACACACACACACACACCACACACCACCACACCACACACACACGCACACGCACACGCACAACGCATGCCTGCCACACATACACGCATGCACGCACATTCACCCACGCACGTACACGCACACACACACACACACACACACTCACCCACGCGCGCACACACGTGCGCGCTCACACATCTCGAATTCCCGGAATGCAAAGTAGTAACTAGGACAACGTAACACGAGATCTCAAGTCTTGGGCGTAGTTTCATAAAATTATATATAAACGCTTACGCCGCGCACAATAGATCAAATGGCTTAAAAGGCAATTATGAAGCAAGTGCCTGTTCAGGTTATACAAAAAACTATCCTTCTTACCTTGAGGTAATTTGAAGTAACCGAATTTGGCGTGTAATACGTAAGTCTGAGCCCATTGTTCGAGTTTTACTCCTTCCTCTGACGGGAAGGAAACAAGTCATCAGCCATACTGGGCTCTGTTGCTTTCCAGGTGTAGTAAAATTGCGTTACCATCGCTTCCCGGTTTCTGTCCGATTCCGAAGTTTTAATAATCTGCTTTATGGTGACTCTAGCAAACCCACACGCGTTACGCCCAGCGTTATTAGAGATTTTTAGCCGTCCGTATGCTCCGTTCGTTCCGTTCGCACCGTGTTGATCGGGACCTGACTGCGGCTGCGCGAACAGGCGGGGGCGAGGTGAAAAACCCCAACATAACGAATGCGTGCTCATGGCGAGGGCCGGCCCGCGGAACTAATCCACCCTACCGGAGCGAATGCGAAAGTGCGCAGGCGGGTCTCGGTCAACGCGGTACCAACGGAAACTACAGAGCATACGCACTGCTAAAACTCTGCATTATCCCTGTGTACAACCAAACCGTAATGTTCCGCCACTGTAATGCGGGCGGCATTAAGGGGAACTCAGCTGATCGGATTCCTATGGGACTGACTAAGTCATGACCCAATGGTTTACTCACCATCCTTCTCCAGTATGAAATGTTCCTCTCGGTTGCTTCCTTTGGAAATGTACTACTTCTGCTACTCAAACGAAAAAAAAATGGAACTCCCGCTTGGTAGACAAGGAGTGCAATCTGTGCAAACTAGCTAAACTAAAATGTGTTTCTTGTTTTTTTTTCGTTTTTGTATTTAAGCACAGAGGTGATATATCTAAAATAAGCAAACTATAGGACGTTAGGTACAGCTTCATGTACCTGTAAAACTTTTCCTATCGGAGCAGAATGGTTATTAAACCCGTGGGTTATGAACCATAAAGTCCCATTGGAACGCGATCAGCTGAGCCCCCCTTATCCACACTCTTTGTTTCCTTCGCGTGGAGGTCGCTCACCTTGAAGTGCGCCCTGCTCTGTCGCCCCTTTCCCGACGCAGGATGGGCATGTTCTTCTCTCCCGGCCTGCCGGCCATCAACATGGTGAAGCTGTGCATCATGATGTACGTGCGCAGTTGGGCCGTGCTCACGTGCAACATCCCGCACGAGACGGTCTTCAAGACGTCCTCCAACAACTTCTACTTCATGCTGCTCCTCATCATGCTCTTCGTGTGCACGCTTCCCGTCGGCTACGCCATGGTGTGGCTAGAGCCCTCCTGGCACTGCGGCCCTTTCAGGTGGGCGAGCAGGAAAAGGCGGCGGGCGACGACCTCCTATAGCGGTGCGGAAGGCTCTGCATTTTTTGTCCGGCTGGGACGGCCGACTAAATAATCACTCACCCCTAACAGTCGCGCACACCGTCGGGAGAGTATGCACCATTCTTTCGTGTTTTACGATTCCTAGGACAGAAGAATCAACCACATTTTTTTATTTGCCTAGGCTATTGAGGCAGAACAGCGGTGCTCTTTCAGCAGTTGTATGAAAGTACGGCAATAGTGTCCCAAGCGAAGCACTAGATGGCGATGGGTGCACACAGGAAATGTCGGCTCGTTTGTACCCACAAGGGGAGGGAATCTCGCATCCTGGTGCGGTCGCTGTCTGCTGCTGAAGTTACATGTGCGTACACACCAAGAGAGACGTATCGCAGCTTTAATTACGAAAGTTCGCTACGAAACTGCCCCATGTGACTATGGTAGTCGCATAACGGCAGGTATATATTTAAAAAAAAAAACGTTCCACAGTCCTAATTGAGAAAGCAGAAATTTCGCACGATGAAACGGCTCTAACGGCTGTAGTATCGCAAAACACACGCCAGGTTTGCTCCCTTCATTGCAACAAATAAGCAGGAATTACTGTTGTACGACTAATAATGCGGTGCGGCCACTTTCCCAGCAGTTCCGGCAGCCTTGGGGTAATCAGTGCGCAGGGACGTAAAAGGATACTAAGCGCGCATTTCCTCCGACATATGACGGAATGTGTCACCAAGCAAACAATTAAACCCACTTTCCCCCCAGTGTGAAGTCTGCTGAAACAGCCCAGCTGCGGTTCTCTTGGGTCGGCTCGAACGTCAACGGGCACTTGTCCTAGAACGGCAGCGCCGCCGGCGCGCAAATTCTACGGTTCGCGCAAAGGAGTCGGGAGATAAACGTCAGCGGATGGAGGCTCCCTCTCACAGCAAGAGGGAGAGGAGCCCGCTGATTATGATGATGATGATTTACATTGGTTTCCCCTTTGTAGCGGGGTGATGACGTGTCACCTTTCCAGAAAAAAACTAATATGCCTATGTTTTATACTCTTCGTTTGATACTAGCACTGCTTAGGGCAGGCACAAAATACTTTTTTTCCTGTTAAAGGTGGTAACTGTCTTAGGCAATATTTCCCTCCCTGCGTTTCGTCCACAAGCATACTAATCTTCTCTTCGTTACTTCGACAGCCTTGAAGTTAACTACCTCTGTGCTACCCTTACATCCTAGGGCTTCTGGAAGCCGAATATTTCCCTCATGTACATTTGGATGGATACCCTCGCATTCCAACACTATGTGCCGCATAGTTTCTGTTTCTTTTCCGCAGACCACGCATACCCCATCATTTTGTGAATACTTCCCCACGAAGCTCTCAGTTCGCAAGCAACCTGCTCTGGGCTCAACAAGCAAAGCACTGCCCTGGGAATTATCGTAGAAATTTTTTTTCTGATGTCCAATTTCTCAGCCCTGTACATCTCTGACGACGTTTTAGCTTCCATTTTTCCTCTCCATTTATTCTCACCACTGCGCCCTCTATCGGTGGGTCTGGGAACCGGTTTCTGCGAGGCCGCCGGTGGGTATAAGAACCTGCTTCTACTCCTGCGTGACGCAGGACCTACAGCAGACGGACAAAAAGGCTCGACGTATAGCAGCTCCGCTGTTAAAAGGAGAACTGGAACAATGCTATCTTTCTTTTGTTATCAAAAGTGGGGTACAACTTACAGTGGTATAGTGTGAAATTTTCCTCCTTTGCATGTCAGTCTTGGTACCTTATCGTGAGACCCTGTGACAGCCATGTACGCACTTCCGAGCTTCGCGTACTTGACCAAACATTATAGACCCATAACCTTCACACTTTTTTATTTTGTACTTTTCAGCACATACGAACGTGCGTACCAGGTTTTCACCTTATACTTGACAAACACCTTACCATCCTGGATGAACGTCATCATCGAGTATCTGACGTCAACCGCCGTTGTGATTCCCCTTATACTCCTGCTGATGTAAGTTATTCTCCGTCTCCAGGTGGTAGTTTGCGTATCGTGGGTTCTTGCGTTCTTTTACCCCCTGTTTGTGTTAAAGGATCAGTTGGCCTGGTTTCCTTGGGGTAACTATTTTACCAGTGCGCGTGCGCGCGTGCGTGCCGATGCGGCCTGTATGTGAGCAAGAAATACAGAATAAGAGAGGGTAGCATCACTGGTTCTGTCCGTATACCCGCTGTCCAGCAATGAAAGGATCGTCAGTGGGGGTGCGCCAACGTTGCTAGATAGGCCTAGCAAGGTTGAACCCAATCAACGCATGTGTCAATCATGTGGCAATCATATTATGGCATGAACAGTCTTCGCCAAAATTTGCTAGGCAACGCGAAACATTTCTGGGCCGAAATAAATAAAAAAACGTAACATTTCGACTGTACAAGACCAAAATATTCTATGACAATAAGAAATAAAAATGTTTTTTTTAGTTTTCTGACATGAAACGTTTCAATCTTGCTCAGTAGGTAGGTAGACTTGCACTTCAGTTTTTTGGGTCCTGGGCACTTTTGGCATGCCAGGAAAATTTTGACGGAGACTGTAAGTCCCGCTCTTCACGCTGCCACAGCTCAATGCTAGCTCGATTGGCTGAAATGCCTGCGCAGGGAATGATAAATGCCTCGCTAAGTAGTCAATCTGCGGCTTCACTTAGCTGCTGTCTTAGATTACAACAGCTACCAGAATTAGGGATCAGCAGAAAGCGCGCGCGAACTGCCTACTCTAGAGGCGTTTGTGTAGAAGGTCGCACTCAGGTCTTTTTTTATGGTGTAAAGGACAAGACACAAGAGGGAAATAAACAAGACGAGCGCTGTCTTGTTTATTTTTCTTTTAAAGACGATAGACTTTCTTGGGCTACTTAAACCCAGAAATTTTGGTCTGTCTGTATGTCTGTCTGTCTGTGACTCGATTCAGCCACCCGGCCAAAGATTGATTGATTGTGGAGTTTAACGCGCCGACGCAACGCAGACGATGAGGCGCGCCGTAGTGGAGGGCTCCGGATTAATTTTGACCACTTGGGGATCTTTATCGTGCGCCGAAATCTCGTACACACGGGCGTTTTTGCTTTTCGCCTCCATCAGAAAAGCGGCCGCCGCGGCCGGGAATCGAACCCGCGACCTCGTGCTCAGCAGCGCAACGCCTTAGCCACTGAGCCACCGCGGCGGGTACCCGGCCAAAGCAAAACAGTTCCTGCGCAATAGTCTTATATAGTCACAGCTAAATCTACCCGTCTATGTCCGGTGTAATGTTCATACTTGTCAACATTGTGGAAGAAGAACAAGACATTACGCAAATATGAGACAACAAATCAATACAGAAGTGATATTTGCAGTGTTCCTTTATAAAAAATCAAATATGCTTGACTTTTGCGAAATTAAATACTTCATCAACTGCAGAAAAAGAATTCACTCCGCCGTCGCCTGCTGTCGCCCGCGCCACTATAGCGTCTGGCGAATTTTAAGAAATCAACCGGCAACAGTTACGAAGTTCCACTAGATAGGTTCCACGTTCTGCTTGCAACGCACGTGGAGTAGGGAACGCGGTTCTATAAACGTTTAAGTAGGACGCCTCTTAACAGCGATTTTCCGTACGGCAGCGTTCGCATCGAGACACCCGGTTTAGAGCAGTGGAACGCGGGAAATTTAAAATGATTTAAGCAGACCTTTGGCGTCTTTACCTTGGGAGGAGTGCGACGCAAGAGGAACAACATGAGAGGTGAGCGGGAAAGCGAAGGGAGGCATTTACCTTGGGAGGAGTGCGACGCAAGAGGAACAACATGAGAGGCTGAGGGAAAGCGAAGGAGGCTTTTTTTATTCGCAAAAGCCGAAAAGACTATCGTCTTTTGACGGCATTTGCAACAAGAAAGGAGCAGATACGCGGCCAATTTTTGTGTCTTGCCGCCCGCGTTGTAATTACACCATTAACCTGTACACCTTGCCCAACTATATAGCCGACCCTTTTTCTTTCGCCAACGATGGGTCACAGAAATGGGGTGTCGTGCACAGCCGCTTGCCGCCTTCTTTTATCCTTTTCAACCATGTTCGCCCTTCCGTATTCACGTGTTACGGGCGACACGAGTTATAGACGAGATGAGTAGACCAGAAAGAACGCTTGAGCAAGCAGCGGACCCCTAATGCCGGGTCTTATAGCACACATGAGAGAGAGAGAGAGAGAGAGAGAGAGAGAGAGAGAGAGAGAGAGAGAGAGAGAGAGAGAGAGAGGAGAGAGAGAGAGAGAGAGAGAGAGAGAGAGAGAGAGAGAGAGAGAGAGAGAGAGAGGGGGAGGATTTAGATGCGACTGCATCTCATTCACTCACCTTGTCCTTCCATACGGCGTTGTCCGTCCACACCCATCCCCCTACACAATAAAAAAATTCACAGCATATCCACGGGGTGAATGATGATGAGTGGGCGAAGCTCCTGAGGGGAAATCATCGGTAAAACCGTGACTCTTCAGTGAAAGTTCGCCCACTACATCTGTGTCCGAACGTAACGTCTAGAAAGTCTCGCTTAAACCGCGCGTCGGCACCTTGGGGCTGAGCTCGCCTGATGCGTTTTGCAGACGCCTCACGAGCTCTCACTGCATCGGGGTCTGCCTGCCGATACGCGCGCTTTCTCGCCGCATCCCGTTCTCTGACGTTTTGGAGATCCTCTTCGCGCCGCAGCCGTGCCGCTTCGCGCACGGCAGGGTCCTCGCGCCGTTGCCGTGACGCTTGGGCCTCTCGTTCTCGAACGCTGGGATCTTGGCGGCGTCGTCGCGCAGCCAGACGACACGCTTCGGCCTCCCGCTCTCGTACGGCAAGATCTTGGCGGCGGCGTCGCGCAGCTTCACGGAGCGCTTCTGCCTCGCGGGCTCGCACATCTGCAGCCTTATCCATCGGGCGACTCCGAGCGCGCGCCAACAGCGAACGGATTTTATTACAACGCTCCCCGCCATCTAGTAAACAATCCAAGAACTAAACTAGAGGTAGCCACGCCATCTAGTAAACAATCCAAGAACTAAACTAGAGGTGGCTACATACATACGTCGAGGATGGACAGACCCACGCCTTAAGGAGCTTCGCCCCTAAAAAAATAATAGTTCCAACGACCCTGTGGGCGGAACGCGAGGTACATGGTGCTCTTCCCACTGCGCCACAAAACCGAGACGGAATCAAATGCTACGAACGCGCCTTATATCCTCGACTCATTCAAACTACGTCAAGAAGCTACTGATACAACGCATGATAAGGCAATGATTAACACTTGCAATAAAAGAAAAGAAGCTCCCACTTACAGCAACAATGATGGAGTAAAGGTCGTTGCGACAGCGAAGCCCCAAGCATACCACTTAGGGAGGTTGACCAAGATTGGCCGATAAAACATATAATAATCATAAAACATAATAATCATACGCGTTCCCGACACGTTTCACGCGATTTCAGCATCAATCCAACGGAAACACCAAGTGAACCCCACGATGCGTCGCATCTACACAGGGTTCCCTTCGCGGGGAGGTGGGCGCAATTTTTATTAAATTGAGCTTGTCTTCAATCTGAAAAGCTGGCGGTCGATGATATTATATTAGTTCACCGACGACCAAGACAGCTATTGCGATCCGGGAGGTCTGTTGTTTCTACTGCTCAGCCGTGGTAATTCAAGGATGTGGATTCGGACGGCAAGCCCTCTTTATGTGGGATAAGGTACCTGGGGCTGGGCAAAGGGTGCATTTCGGGGATGGGGCTTGCGCTGGCCGGATTGGGTCCATGCGGTTAGGGTGTTAGCGTCCTTTGCTACAATGAATTGTCATTGTGTGATATGGGTCACAGTGCCCGCGTGCGGGCTTGTCACTTTACGACTGGACGGGTGGGCACCACCATGGCCAGTAACTCTCTCCGATTTCAAAGTGCGTGAATAGTGCAAATGAATCGCAGTCAATTGTTCACAACAAATGGTTTTCAGGCTTGATTTTTAAGCATCATGTATTGTACCTCAATGTACGTTCTAAAAGTGCCACCTGGAGCTGTAGCTCGACTTACAGCCTGCGCTGAAGCAAAAACATTGCGCCTATAGTATCTCGAACTACCTAACAAGGCCACAGTGTCCCCTATCTTTGTGGTTTTAGGTGCCAGAAGCTTAAACGTGCTTGCTGAAGACTGCAACTCTGGCTGCTTGTACAATGTTGCCCAAATGTGTGCCTCTCTTTTACCCCTAGACTCATTATATATTACCTGGTCTCGCTGACGGGGTCCCTCAGAGAATCAAACAATGACCTGAAACTGCAACTTCGAAGGGTACGTGGAAAAAAATATTGAATACAGATTGTTGTTTTTTTTTCGTTCTTTATTTATTTATTTCTTTCAAGCAATCACACAATTGTCTTGGGTGACATGGCGAAAGGCAAAACCATGTCTGACTGGGCCATGCCACCCTACAGCTGTAGCGGCATCGAATGGCACAGTTGTTTGCAATTTCAACACAAAACAAACAAATGTAAATAACTGCGGTACAGAAATAACAAAGTGTATCGCATCAGGTGGGCAACAGAATTATTTTTCACATGGCATTGCGTAAACAATGAAATTACAATAGCGAATTTTGTGTACATGAACTGATGGTAACACAAACTAAGAAAACAATCATGTGAGGTGCATAAAATAGAACACTGCGAATAGGTTGTCGAACATTTCAACTTTAAAAGAGCTTTCAGATGCACGTTTTCCAAAATGTATTCGTTTTATATGTATTTTCTAAGTTTGACTTAAGTTTTCACTTGTATAAAACTATTTAAATGCTGCATTGAAATTGAGCTTTCATTCAGTAGGTCATGTATAGCATATAACCTGCGTTGAGGAATGATACCGCCGAACTTTCTTATTTTTGACGTTGCGTGAATCCTGTAATAGTCTCCTTCAAGGAGCCGTGAAAACAAAATACAACTTTGGTTCATTAAAAAGACTGTTTTGTCTTGATAGCAATGATTCCGACTTTATTGCAATCTTCAACAAACTAATCCGGATATTAGAGCAAACAGATGCACCAGTGGCGACACCCGCCTACTTTACGGCGATTTCTTTATGACGCCACAGAATCTTATTTATGCGTCCGCCAAGAAACATGACTGAGCGATTTGTAGTGGCACCTCTAGTTTAGGCTGATCGTATCACTTCAATGCTAACGTGCAGTGAACAAGCTGATATAGCCATGTTTTCGTGCTGGCATATAATATGTCACTCCTGGCCATACCTCTTCACTATAGCGCCAACTTTAAAAAATTTGCAATGTTTGTTGCACTATTTTTGTTAAAAAAAACGTCTTTCGTGGCTGAGATGTAGCTGACTAAGTTATAAAAAGCTGGTTCTTTCAATTTAAACAAAAGTTGTATCTTGTCCTCATGGCCCCTCTGAGACATGTGAGTAACCGATGTGAAAGACGGCCTCTAAATTGGTAATTTGTCCTTTAAGTATTCCCGTTGCAGCACGTACGTGTCTTCAGTAACGTGAAAGAAAAAAGACAAATGCACGCATAAAGCAGAGCTGCTGTTGTCCGTAGATGAGGAGAAGAACGATGTGCGCGCGTGTGCTTGCGTGCATGCGCATGTGACAACAGCGAGAGGGAGACTGGTACGCTTCGCAGGTTGCTTTGATAGCACTACTACGAAGTGTCACCAACTCATCTCATTATCTCAAAATTCCTGGAAGCTTCACCATAAAGGTAGAGGCCGGGTGCTTTTGATAGGTTAGGAATATTACGCAATGACATGTAAGGCAAAAAGTAGGCTGATTGATACAGTTTCATACTAATATGTACTAGAGGAAAAACTGGCGCCACTCTCTAGAGGAGCCGCGCTTCAGGGAGCGTTCCGTCATGTACCGCGGTACATGGAGGAAAGAAAAGTTTAGGAGGGAGCGTCACGTGACAGTCGTGAAGCCTAGTCATAAAAAATAAAAAGGAAAAACTGATGTGAGTTCCACTCTCACGTGACAGGCAAGCGGTAGTTCTTTGCGCCTCATGTGGCCCTTCGCCGACGCTGCGTGCGTGCGTCTATCCGTTTGGTTGCCGGGCCGTCCGCGTATTCGAGTTTCGGCGACGAGCCGTTGCGCGCAGCTCTGCCTGCAACCCGAAACGCGCAGCGGCCTGATCGTGCGGGCAAAGTGGTCAGACGGGAGAGGCAGAAAACATCTTTGTTTACTGAACTTTCGGACCCGTCGAAGTTCACGCCGCAGTCGGAGAGTTGTGTGCCGCCGCCGCGTGCAGAAGTGGAAATGATCTTTTCAACTTTGCCGCTCAGGCAAAGTTGAAAAGATCAACCATTTCAACCATTTCTTAACCATTTATTGCCAAGGCGCAGTCAGTCCACAATTCAGCAAGGTCCCTTCCACGCATTCGTTTTTTTTTTTTTTTTCATATAGGTATAGCACCGATCGAGCGGTCCTCAGCGGACAAACAGCCGGCGTACTGCTTGCGACGCGAGGTGGTCACACCCAACATAAGGGTTCTGAACCCTTTGTTTTCCAGTGCACTGAAGTAGATAAAAACGTACCACCACGCCGGAGCACCGAAAAGGCGAACGTATGCAAAAGCGCGCGCGAGCGAAACCAAAGCTAGTCTCACCACCTCCCCGCCGACACGACACTCGTTACGCGCGATAACTCAGCAGAATGCCAAACGCAATCGTCACAGCACACCTGGCAAACACCGCGCAGCTGTAGGCCGCTCCATGCTTGTGAATGTTTACGGCGGCGCGTTCGAGCGATCCAACGTCAGAAGTGAAATTCGGCTTGCAGCTCGTGAGGGTGCTTCGTAAGAATGCGATCGAAGTCTCGCCTTGCTTTGAACAGCGACAGCGGCAGTACTTCCACGATACGAAGCTTGGAGCGCAACGCTGGCGAACAATCTTGTACGGCGCCTTCGGCGACGGCGCTCGCCTCCACCTCCACCGGCAGCCAGCCGGAGCCACTAAATGCTACCGCGGGCCTGAGCGTGGTGGATTTTCCATAATGCATTGCGCGGGAGGAGCCCGAGGAGAGGAAAAAGCGGCTTCAGAGGAGGTTGGCTTGCCGAAGCTGGGCCGCCTGACGTCATGCTCCCTCCTAACATTTTTCTTCCTGCATGCGCGGGTAGGCACGTTCCACTTGGCATGGCTAAATAACATGATCAAACATTGCCTCTGGCCTCATAAAAGCAACAATATTAGCTGTAAAGATTATTGAATTTGTTTTGTTGTTATAAAATTGATGCTCCAAAAAGGTTTAGTTTATCAGTGCTTATTTACAAGCTTCATGCTAAGATGGACAAGGAAAAAAGTCGCCACTTTGTTGTTGATTTTGGCATCGATACCAAAAAAGAAGTCACGTGGCTAGCTAAGCCAAGTAGACGAGGAACGTCGCTAGCTGCAATGGCGGCGCCCATGACCGCCCGCGATTGCAGTGCCAGATTTCCCTTTAGTATATACTAGTAAGAAACTATAGCTGATTAGTCATTAGGTAAATATGGCGACTGGTGGCACACTTCGTGTTGCACGAAATGTGCCCGTGTAGGAGCAGCAGTACTGCTTCGTCATTAAATATGGCTACCAGTGCATCATCATGGATTTGTGCGAGTGATATTCTTGCTGTTTTGCAGGAAAAGGACACGGAAACGAAGCCCGAGAAGAAAGAGCAGAAGGAGGAGAAAACGTTGCCCGCCCCGATCACCACTGTTACGGTGACGGAGGTGCCCCCTACCGAATCCGAAGGTATACGCTCCGCACATGACTGTGGTCACAAACTTGTGCGCCGACAATTCGCAACTTGATAGCGTCGGCGCGCGCAAATGAAAGCAGCTGTTATAAGTATTGTGGTTAGAACACTCTGCTGCGCAAAAGGGGTAGTTTCAAGCTGTTACGTAAATAATTGGCGGGCTTTCTAACACAAGTGGTAAGCGAACGGTGTCAGAAGGTCGCGTTGTGTGGGACTGATTCGACTCTGTCGACGAAAAATCCCGCGCCATCTCCACTAACGTGAAACCTGGGGAGGGGCAGAGCATGAAGTGTATTCATGGCGCCTTGGCGTTTTTGCCAACGGAGAGGAAACAGTTGGCGGATAAAGCTTTACTGTAAATGTCTCTTGTCTTTGAAGCACGAAGCTCTCTAGCTCGAGGTGCCCGGTGTTCTTTTCGTACCCGTACACGTTCTAGCGCGATGAGCGGTAAACGGACTTTCTTAGTACCGTGACTATAATGAGGCGACTAGTTACGACGACGACAGGAGACGCCAACAGCTTCAGCCCCTGAAGGGCTTCGCCCCTAAGAAATCCACGACACCTGCCGGTGCTCCATGGCCTCCAGCAATGAACCCATCAAATGATGAGAACCTGCTAGGCGTGTCACGTGGAGGAGAGGCGCGCTATTTGAAATCGCGGTGGGATACACGAGCGCGCATGGCGTGAAATGAATGACTGAGCTGTTCGCATATAGCACAGAGTTGCCAGCTTTACACCTCCATTGTACACATAGCTAGATATGTCGCATTCCGATGCAGTGCAGTTCACCCGTCCTGCTTCTATAAGAACGTAGCTGTGGAAAGTAGCAAGAAACTGGGCATACTTGTTGAACAAAATCAACGGCTCCAAAACGTGAGTTCTGTAGCAGCCAATTTACGAGCAGAGGAAGTTCATGCACACGAACGATATGATTCCTACAACCACGCGCTCTGACAGCGGATCTACATCTGGTGCTGGCTAGGCTAACGCGCTCTTTCCTCGTAAGTTAAAGACCTGCATGACTCACTTTTATACCGCAATATGCTAAAAACGAAGCCCCTGCACTATTAGGGGCGAAGCCCCTTGGGGCTGGGGCCATTGGCGTCTCCTGTAGTCGTCGTCCTTATCGTCGTCTCATGTAGTCACGGTACTAAAACACCGGGAAAGTCGATTACGCCGCGCGCGCTAGAACGTAACGCTTACTAAAAAACACCGGGACACTCGTTTACGCCTATCGCTAGAGAGCTTCGTGCTTCAAAGACGAGTCCTTTGCAACAAAGCTGTATACCTCTAACCCCCAACGGTTCCATCTCCGTTGGCAAAAACGCAAAGGCGCCAAGAATACACTCATACACTGCATGCTTCGCCCCTCGCCAGGTTTCACGTTAGTGGAGATGGCCGGAGATTTTTTAAAATTAGTTTGTACTCATCGTGTATGCCGTGTGCGTTCCACATGTGCCCAAAGATTTGCCTTCCACGCGTCAATGGGGAGGGTAGCCCCAGAGCCATCGGCTGCGTCTGCCGCATCGACGGCAAGACTTCCATCCTGTTGCGCACAGCCCGCTACCCCTGGAGGCTAGCGTTACGTTTGCATCAGCGCTGCCGGCGTGACAGTGCCTCCCTATACCGACCTGCCCTTCGCAGCAGAATGACCCTCGGGAGCTCTGTCCTCGTACGTTTGCACCCCGCCAGTGGGACAAGCAGCACCAGGTCCTGCTGCCGTGAGGCGAGGCGAGAGAAGCGGAATTCCCACGACGGACGAAGAGGGCTCCGGAGGCGGACGCATAGTGACGTTTTAAAGCGTCAGAGGATGGTCCAGCCCGGTAACACATCTACACCCGCGGGAAAACTGACGGACGACATCGCGGAGGGAGCGAGGCGATTCTCGATTCCGCGCGCCACCTGGAAAAGCGCCTGTCTGTGCTTCACAATGTGGGTTCCCACCTCGCTGATCTCGAGCAATATCCAGGCAGCTCCGCGGATTTTAAAACGACGCTTGCAAGGTCCCAGTATGGAGCGAGAACTTCCCCGCAACGGCACTCGTCGTCGCCGCCGGCCTGTGGCCTGCTGCGGGGCGGCGGCGGAATCGAAAGTCGCCTCGTTCCCTCCACACTGCCGTCTGCAGTTTTTTCGGCGGGTGTTGATCTGTCAACCGGCTGGAGCATCCGCCGACGTTTTAAAGCGTCACATATCTATCCGCCTGCAGCGCCCTCTGCGTCCGTCGTGGGAATCCCCCTTTAGGCGACGGACTAAGGCAGCGGCCACCTAGGGCTTACAGAGTGCGTGGAGACTGCATCGCACCGAATCTCAGTACACAGCCGTCCTGTGTACAGTTTTTGCATTAACGCGCATTTGGTGACTTCACCTGCGAGCTCATCCTTCCTCACCTTCCAGTGAGCCAACCCAACCCTCAGCAGCGCCCTCAGCATGACCCCACGAAGTGGAACTCCAGGTTCGGTACCCGACGTCAGGGTTTCCAGGTCTGGCGATTTGTCGCCAAACTGGCGACTTTTCGAGACTCGTGATGACGGGAATCTCAGTGTGGCGTTGTGGCTATACTTTCTGGCTCCTTCAAGCATTTGTGATTTCATATATTTGCGGGCCCTTCCGACGCCCCACTTTACCACAAAATGGGCCTTATATGACCGTTCGGTGCAGTGCAATCACCCCGGGTAAACTGAACAAACAGAACAGAGAAAACTTTTAGTGATCTGGCAAAGTAAAGAATAGGCCCCAACGAATCAGTCACTCAAACACAGCATCACACGGGCCTACTTACCGGCACAAATATAAATTGGCAGTCTTTATACTATTTTGCACCTAGTGTGGCTTGAATAGCATACAAGTCATTCAGGCAACGCCGTCGGTTTAAAGAGTAATGATTCAGTAGTTTACGGGAACTTGAGATTTCATGCAGAGTGCTGGGTACTGTGTCTAAACTTTGCCAGATCACTGTCATCTGACTAAAAGTTTGCTCTGTGCTGTTTGTTCAGTTTGCCTTGACGATTGAAATGCACCGAACGGTCATATTAGGCCCATTTTGTGGAAAGCGGAGCGTGGGAAGGGCCCGCAAACATATAAAATCACCAATGCTCAAAGAAGCAAGAAAGTAACCGAGTCGCCACACTGAAATTCCCGTTGCCACGACTCCCGAAATGTCGCCAGTTTCGTGACAAATCGCCACACCAGGCAACTCCGGCTGGTGCTGACGCTAATCGGGAAAATGCTTTAAAGCGAAGCTTTCTATGCCACACTGAGTGTCCGGCGCACGGCGAAACGCACTGCAGGAGGTTCTTTTACAAACCCTGGGTGCCCAGTTTGCCACCGCAGCGATGCAGTAGCCGACCTCCACCATTTGCTGTGGTCCTGCCTCGCCTTTGACGACGATGTGACATTTTTCGGCGAAGGGCCTCCGCGTAGACGACGCATCCGCTTACACCATATTAATACACAGTAAATGAAAACAAGCCACATGGGAGGTTTCATTGGGTGTATATTCCGCTAAATCCTCCAGAAGTACAGTTTACTCCGTACTGCGGAGTGTATAAAGTACTATGCCTAAACACTCCATCAAGAAAGTGACGGGGTAAATGCGAAGCCATAACATGCCATTGCTCCCACCGAGGACGGAGTGAAGCACATAACCTCCAAAAAAGAGCGCTGGCTGAGGAGATTCATGCCCGGAAAAGCTCCGTGTATGAGCGGAGTTAAAGGGAGATCCTCTCGCGAAATCTCGGCACAAATGAGGGGCGCAGTCGTCAAGATGGCTGCTGCTCCCGGTGGACGTGCAGCGAGACATCGAGCTCCAATATAGAAAAAGAGGCCTGTCGCGTGCATTTTCTAAAAAGAGACGACCTGGACGTTTAAAAGGCATACAAGAAAGGAATGTATCAGCAACATCAACCAAGACTGTTCCCGACGCATTGTGTGGTGCGCGCGTTCGCTTCACGCTGGTGGAATGTAGCGGTGCGTGCGGGAGCACGAACAGGATACTTCAAGTGGCGATCGGACCAACAACAAGCGTCGGACTCGTCGACGCATAAAAGTGTTGAGCTGTGAAAAATCTACCTACACAGCAAGGGGGATATCGAAAACGGTAGGGAAGCTTCCTGGCCTTACTTCGGTACGAAGTGCAGGTCAGGAAGCTGATAATATGAGCATTTTCATGTTCATATTGTCAGCTTTCGTTATCATCGACTCTAACCCCCTCATCTATGCCCTGAGGTAAAATAAACGGTCTAAAAAATAAACTGACGATTACTATGCTCCATAATGCAAAATTTATGAGCAGCGCGAACTGCAGTCTTCTTGGTCACGGAGCATATCTGTTGCGTCTCAGGAAGGGATCGCGTGATCACCGAACTCACGGCGGCGTGCGCTACTGTGCTGTTATTTCACAGCGCATGGCCGCCGCCGGCGAGCACGTTGCGGCAAATCGTGTTTGAACCTCCCCCGCCTACGTCACGTGGTTCGGATGAGCCACGCTCGGAGGAGTAGCTTCTGCCGAGAGTGTAAGGATGAGGCAGTGAGAGAGATGACGCCATAGCAGCGCGTGCCACGCTCCCCCTCACACAATCGGCACACTTTCCTCCGCCGTTTTCGTACTGTCTTCGCTCGCGCAGTTGTACGCAACGCCGAAGCCGTCGCCATCACTCTAGTAGCGGCCACCAAATTGCACGCGCACTGAAAAAAGCTTCTCTAGCGATGGCCCCGGGTTAAGTTCAAGATAATTGAAACGCGAAGCTTCCTCTGGTAGAAAGCCTGTCTTCAAAGTCCAAAGCCAAAGTCTGAAATCGAAATCGTTACGTCCAGGACGCACTGCAACAAAGCCAACTTACACAATGCGTCTGCGCAAAGGAACACAAGGCGTCTCAAAAGAAAAAAAAATCCCACCTCCCCTCGCGGGAACCCCTGTGTAGATGCGACGCATAGGGGTTCACGTTGCACGTTGGACAGCGGAGGAAAGGCGCTGGAACGATGGAGCGGAGCGGCGCAGGCACCGCGTTTTATAGCGCGCATAACGGTGAGGGGACGCGCCGGCGCCAGTGCGTCTGCCGCGTCTATGACGCAACACAATCCACACAATCCACTTTAATCCAGCCAAATCCAATCCATCCCAGCCAGCCAAGCCAATCCACTCGATCCAATCCAATGCCCTCGCGAGAGAGTGTTCGCTATCGGAGAGGGAGGGGGTGAGCGGCGGAGAGCGCAGCTCGCGCGCGAGGAGAATGGGGGGGGGCCGACGCCTACGACGCCGGGTGCAGGGACAAGGCGAGTGAATGAGATGCAGTCGCATCTAACAACACTTCCCGTGGTCGAATCGAACCAGGGTATACCTCGCATTATGAAGCCGACGTCTATCCGACTGCGCCTTTCCGGCACGATCGAAGCAGTCTGGATTTTGGACTCTGACTCAGGTTGCGTGGAAAAAGCTTCTTGTTTTAACCATCTTTCTTTTACGAAATCGGCTTCTATTTCTCGGCTGACTCAGGAGAGCGGGCTTAAAGGCTTCCGCTGTGTATATCCCGCTTACTTCCTAAACGACTTTATACCACAAATTCTCTTTTATTCCGTATCATAGGTTTTTCTACAAACCCCAGTGCGCGCAAATCGCACAAGAAACGCGAGAAATAACGTACATCGTTAAGTAGCGCTTGAACGGGACGACAGCAAGAAGGCACACACGACGGCGCTAACTCGCAACTGATTTTATTACGCATAAACACAAATATATCGTCAGAATGACAATGTCCAGGTCAACCCCTCGAAAGTGCGGTTGATAACACAAGATTTCAATGTTCACATTCAACAAACAACTCACAAAACTCCTAAGGTATGACACATTCGACAAAAAAGAAATTGCTTTCATGCAATGTCACGAGCGGTGGCTGATAACTTTTCATCGTTCTTATTAGAACGCTCACCATCTCTTGTCAATGGATGATTGTGCCGCCACAACACGCTGGTGTTCACAAACAGTGGACAGCATGCTCGAAATAACCTACAATAATTAACCTGCAACATCAGCCACTCCGTTTTTATATATTCTTTTCGTTTTACTATTGCTCTTTCGGTATGCTGGCGTTGCAGCTAAGGCTAACGTATACGGACTCTGTTTCCGCGCTTACAGCGCCCAAGGTGGACACCAGTATCGAGCGGACGGCGGAGATCCTGAACAAGTGGAACACGGCTCGCCGGATGACGTCCAGCTTCCCGTCGAAGCTGAAGGCCGCCGCGTTGCTCTCCGCGGCTGCGGATCGGGAGCGTGCCCAGGACAGCCCGACCAAAAAGCCCGGAGGCTCCGATACGCCGTCCACCGGCAAGTGACGTCGCTTAGTTTCTGCTCTCGGATCAACATTAAAGCGAAAGCTTTCTTAGTGGGACAGCGGGGGCGTTCTGTCAAAAAACTGTAATGCATTTCCCCATAGACCGGTTGGTCGACCAAAAGCCTAGGCTTTGACAATATGTCTAGACGGAGCCTGCGTGAAACTGATCTTCCGTAGTGTCGAAACAACTTCATGAAATCACGAAAAAGGAACGCAAGACGGCAATGCCCGCATCGACGTGAAGAAGGAGTGCAATAGTACCCATTCATCTCATAAACAAAGTATAGTTTTCATTTGGATCGTTCGTAGATGCGTTACTTAGTGCACAGAAATTGTCGAATGGGTTCTTTCTTCTTTGGCGATTTGGGTCTTTGAAAGTTTGACGATCAGTTGGGCGCACTTTAAGGGAAGGTTTTGACGCCCTTTTGACGCAGTTTCGATATGAGAAAGCTTTCGCGATTTTCTCTGCTTTCTTTCAGGAGGTGATGGTAAAGTCTTTAACAGCGGAGCTGTTGTTGCTGGCCGTAATGTTTGCGAGGTCATCAGAAAATACCGGGTCGTAGTTACCCCCGCCGTTTATCGTGCACTTGAGCACGCGCCTTACGAGGAGCACCAGGAGTAGTCCAGGCTTCCGCATAACGCTCGTAAAAAATACCAAGAAAACAGTTCACGTGCGTCCGCGCCTCAATGGGGGAGCACAAGACAGCTCGCGCTAAAGACTCCCAGCACGCGCTAGACTGCCGGTTTTAGTGCGTGCTGACGCGTTCCACTTTGGGATTGATTGATTGAGTCTTTTTATTGGAGTAAGGAGGGCGTTTGCCGTAGAGTGGGAGAGGGATTGAAGGAAGGGGAGGATTACTAACAAGGTCCGAATTCAAAGAGGGGATTCGTGTTATGGGGGCCTGGAAGTCTTCACCGGGGTCGGCCCCAGTTAAACTACTCGCGCCAGACCACTCTTAACTGCAAAAGCGGCAATTGTTCGTGATAAAGATGCGTCTAATCCAATATGTGCTTCATGTGGTAGGGTGTCGGGATTAATGGTTGTTAAACTCACTTTGGGAGAAATGTGAAAGCCTGCGGACAGAACGATCCGGGCCCGCCAGTCATGGATGAGGAAGACGACGATAGAGATGGATATGACGATGACTACTACTAGCACAGTGAAACGCGACGAGGGAACGTGTAAATAAACAAGTTCAGACCTAATGGAATGCATGCGGGTGTGTCCTTTAATGCTAACATAGAAAGAAATCGCCCAAATCCGCTATGGCTTGCCTTGCGCAACTGAGTGCAAGCTTCTCCCAATTTTAATATTTGCGCTGCTTACACCCATGTTTTCCGCTGTTTTGCCTAGCCCCCGTATATCACACCGGGATCGAGGTCCAGCTTCCCATAAGTTTGACGTGTCTGCGGATATTGAAGGCGTTGCGCCATGGAGCTTCATACTAATGGAAATATGTCGCTCCAACCTTGTACATCGTAGTCACGATGCCATAGCAGCTAGGAAGGTTTTAAGTGCAACGTCACCGGCGATGTCCGCCACGTAGATGGGCGCGCGCAGCCTGGCCGCTGCATGGCACATACCCCGTGGGGATTGGCCCGAACTCCTCGCGTTCCGCAGAGGGGAGATTGGGCGCACGCTTTGCCTGGCCGCGACAGGGACATACCCAGTGGGGGTTTGCGGAATCTGTGTGAGAGGGGCTATGAAGCTAAAGGAGTACTGACAAAATTTCAACGCGAGATCCGCTTTCAATTTATTTCGACAAAATATTGTTGTGAATACGCATCTGGCGTCTTTTTTAGTTGTGGTGTGTGTGATCTCTTTTCGCGAACTTACACAAAAATTTAACTAGGTGCTTGTTACTTTCAATTTTCACTAGGAAATGGGGAAGTTTTTCGCCTGGCTGCTCGACTTTTGTTGCATGGATGCTTTTCCCTCGTAAAGCAAAAATCAACAAAATGGGTTTTCTTTTATTCGTCTTGCAAAAAGCTTCTAAACGTTCCCTGACAAGCAACTCTGTCAAAGCTCCACTTTCTATAAGTAAAACAACGTTCAATATTCTTTCACAGTATTATTGTCGTTTCTTCGCAGCCATACGCAACTTTTCAGCCTGTTCATGAGCCATTACATCTACCTGCCCGGTGCATGGCAACACGCTCGCTGAAGCGCTGCTCCCCTAGAGAGTGGCACCATTAGTATGAAACTCCACGCATTTCGCGTCTTTTGGAGACGCACCCCAGTAATACGTTCGTGCTGTGCACGTTTGCTGCGCACTGTGTTTAGAGGGGCCATGAAGACAAATAGTGCACGTATGGTTTACTGAAAATTTCAATTTCAGTTTTCGATTTCAATTTATTTCGGACACAAATACATAGATGTAGTTGTGACCACGAGGCGTGGCAAAAGGAAACTCGTACGTCTCCTGACGAGGATAGCAATGACGCCAGTTTTATCGCGAACTTCACACAAATAATCGAGACGTTAAGGAAAGCATAGTGTTACGTTTGCAAGAAGTATTCAGAACAATGGATTGCGAACAGGTAGGGGTAAGGGTTAATGGAGAATACCTCAGTAACCTCAGATTTGCTGATGACGTTGCTTTGCTAAGTAACTCGGGGGACGATTTGCAAAGAGAGAGAGAGAAAAGACTTTATTCAAAGCGTCCGGCATGGGTGGGAGCAAATCCGGCCACGCAGGGCGCGGTGCTCCCCCGTCTTACACTACGTCTACAGTCCTATAGCGTGTGTCGGGCCTAGATCACCGAGGCTACCGTGCCCCGGCCCCGCTCGGACTACTCGGGCTCCCTCTAGGGGTTCCCTTTCGCCTCTGCAGGGCCCAGAGCTGCCTCGAGCTGCTGGACGGCCCATCTCTGGTCCTTCGGCTCCGCAGAGCCCACACACTGTCTCACACGCGGCGGGTACGCACCGTCCTCAACACTGTCACAGCCCCACATGATGTGGGCCAAGGTAGCCGTCACCCGCGCAGACATGCTGCACACCTCACTCTCGAAGAGTTCCGGGCACACGTGGCGCGCGAGCGCCGGGGTCAACACCGTCTCTGTTTGTAGTTGGCGCAGCCTCACCGCCTCCACCTGGTTAAGTCCCGGAGTGGGGGCGGGAAGCCGCGTCGCTGTTCGCGGTGCCACTTGAGGATTCCGCCGTAGTCCGTCAGTTGATCCTCTTCTGCCGTTACTGTCGCCGCCTCTTCGGAAGCGAGGGCCGCCGCGTCCCGGCACGTGGCGAGACCACGGGCCGCGGCGTCCCGCCTCCTCGTTGCGGTTCGGTGCGTCTGGTGTCAGGTCTCGGCCCGCGTGGGCCGGGAACCACTTGAGCGTGACCGGCGTCGTCCCCCGGTCCTCTCTCAGGATCCTCGCTTGCCATCCTCCCACACCGCTCCTCTGGCGAAGTTGCGGATTGCAGTCTTGCTGTCGCTCAGGATCGTGTGCACACCCGGGGCGCTCAGGGCCAGGCGATTGCCACCTCCTCCGCCTGGCTCGCTCCCCGGACGCACACGCTGCACGCGGTCTTCAGCTCCCCCGTGGCGGCGGTCACCGCCACCGCCGCCAAGGTGTTCGGACGGCTCCTGCTCCTGGCGCGTCCACGTACATCGCCCCGTCCTCGTCGCGATGCTTGCGTAGCAGCGCCTTTGCCCGTGCCGCTCGCCTCTCCGCGTTGTTGGTGGGGTCCACGTTCTTGGGTAGCGGATACACCATCAGGCGTCTGGTCGTCCTCGTCCCGCAGCGGCGTTGACTCGGCGTCCGGCGCTTCTGGGGCGCCCATGCCCACTCGGTCCAAGATGCGGCGCCTGACCGCGGAGCGGCCCAGGCGCGCCAGTTGGGCTGTTCTCTGGGCCTCGCTGATCTCCGAGAGTGTGTTGTGCACCCCCAGAGACAGCAAGGCCGACGTCCTGGTCCCGTTCAGCAGGCCCAGGGCTCCCGAGTACGCCTTGCAGATGGCCGCGTCGATCCGCTGCCGCTCCGCTTCCGTCCAGCGGTGGAACGCTCCCGCGTACGCTGCGTGACTGACCACGAAGGCCTGCAGCATACGCAGGAGCCTCGCCTCTCGCATTCCCCTCGAACGGGACGCCACGCGCTTTATCAGGCGCGTCGCAATCCCCATGTTCGTCGTTATGTGTCGGGCAGCCGTGCCGTTGGTGCGGTGGGCGTCCACGTACATCCCCAGGATCCGCAGACCCCGTGCCCTCGAGCGCGGCCTCGACGGCGTCCACCGCTGCATGCAGTCCCGTCTTGATTTCGTTGTCGCTGCCACCCGTCGCCCAAATGGTGACGTCGTCCGCGTACAGGCGGTACTTGATCTTCGGTCCCAGCGCTTCGAGGTGGTTCGCCACCTCGATCATGACCAGGTTGAAGAGGAGCGGAGATATGGCCGAGCCTTGCGGGGTGCCCACGCTGCCCAGTTCTCTCTCCTCCAGTCGGTCTCCGCCCACCTCCAGCCTGGCCGTGCGATGGGTCAGGAAGGAGCGAATGTAGTCATAGGTTCGCTGTCCCATGTTCAGCTTCGTCACCTGGGCCAGGATCGCCGAGTGCTTCACCTTGTCGAAGGCACTCTGCAGGTCCAGGCCCAGGACGGCTCGGTTGTCCTTCTTCGGTACCCCTCCGGGGGGGCTACAGAACTTCTCTTTGCCAGCAAGCAACATCGCGTCTTGGGTCCCCAGGCGCGACCGGAAGCCCAGCATGGCGTCCCCTTATAGTGGTTGCCATCCTCCAAGTAACGCTGCCACCGGGTGTTGAGGACGTGTTCCAGCACCTTTCCCACGCAAGACGTGAGCGAGATGGGACGCAGGCCCTCTATCCCCGGCGGCTTGTTTAGTTTCGGGAGCAGGATCGTCTTGGCCGTCTTCCACTGCGGAGAGAGCCGGCCACTGTTCCAGCACTTGTTGTAATATCTCGTTAGCGACGAGACGGCCGCAAGCATGCTTTCCGCACTGGACAAACAGAGTAGAACCATGGGCCTGAAAATTAATATGCGGAAAACCCAAGTAATGATCAATAACCTCGGGACAGCACAGCAGTTTGAGATAGGTGGCGAGCCAGTGGAAGTGGTAAGCGAATACATCTACTTTAGGCCAAGTTGTGACCCCGAATCCGAACAGTGAGGCAGAGATAATTAGAAGGATAAGAATAGGGTAGAGTGCATTCGGCTGGCATTCTCAGATAATGAATGGCAGCCTACCATTGTCCCTGAAGAAGAAAGTGTATGACAGCTGCACCTTATACTCACCTACGGGGCAGAAACTTGGAGGCTCACCAAAAGGGTTCAACTAAAATTGAGGACGACTCAGCGCGGAATGGAACGGCAGATGATAGGTGCAGCATTAAGGGACAAGAAAAGAGCGGAGTGGGTCAGGGAACAAACGCGTATCAAGGACATGCGTATTAGTAGAAATTAAGAAGAAGAAATGGACGTGGGCAGGGCATGTAATGCGAAGGCAAGATAACCGTTGGCCATTAAGGGTAACAGATATAGAGAAGGCAAGCGTGGCAGGGGAGTTAGATGGGCAGATAAGACCAAGAGGTTTTCGGGGATTTGTCGCAATTAGCACAGGATCGTAATAAGTGGAGATCCATGGGAGAGGCCTTTGCCCTGCAGAGGGCGTAGATAGACTGATGACGATGGTGATTGTTGCGTAGCGGCAGGACAAATGAGAAGAACTATGGGTGATAGTGCGGTGTTCCACTCAGATTATGTCGGCCACAGCATTGCAGCACCGGCGCCCGCTATACGTGCGACGCACTGCGTCGTGTTCGTTGAGGATCCCATCTGGTGCTGCGCCCGTGTTCTTTCCAGGGTGTCAAAACTGTCTTCCGTTTCGGTGTATGTTTCATTCCATAAGTAAACGTTCCGTTGCGGTTCAGCTGCGGAACGAAAAAAATAATTGTTCATAACGGTACATATATGGTTCATAACGGTTCGTGGTAGCGGAAAAATTGAGAATTAAGTTTCGCTGAGCCCTGGCACCACTGGCGTACAGGCGTATCCTGTCTTGTAGCTGCTTTCATTGAGTGTGCCGCTCCAATCTGCCATTTTGGCTGCAATCTGTCTATGTTGCTGTTTTCACGCCAAGCATTGCATTTTCTTTTTAAATGCAGAGCATTTCAGTAACTCATGATGTCACCCGCGTTGACATCCGTAGTCGTAGTCCGAACCCCTCCCCTACACTATATAAAAAATACTATCCGGCGCCTGGTTTCGATCCCTCGACCCTGCGGGCGGAACGCAATGTACATGGTGCTCTACCCACTGCGCCACAAAGCGGACACAAAATGGGAGGCTACGAACGCGCCTTATATCCTTGACTCATTCAAATTACTGCTGACGAGCGCTCTCTCGTCAGCAGTTGCCACAAGTGCAACAACATTAACGTAACGCAAACTACTTTAACGTCGTGCGCCCCGGAAATGCTCGGCATTTGATCGTGCCCCTCGCGAGGGGGTGTTTCACTGCGTCGCCATGCGAACAGTTTGCCATTATAGTTTCCGCCCTCTCCGTTCGGTGTCGCCACGGTTCAAACCACGGCAGGGGAGCTGCGCGGGCGTTCGTTGATCGGCGTGTTTTTCTCAGACAAACGCCATCTTTGTCTCAGATAACTTGGCCCGTTGACAACTGGCGTTCATTCTAACAGGACGACTTAAGAAGTGAATAGAACAAGACCAAGGGACAGCGCGAGCATTGTGCTGTGCTGGAGACATCATCCATGTTCTTTCGTTATTATTGTGTCGTGTTTCTTAATTTTCGTGTTTATATTCATCTATAGCCCCCTCCGTAAAACAATGCCTGAGGACAACGCGGGTATGTCAATAAATACATAAATAAATAATGAATGAATGAATGAACGAACGAATAAACAGGTAAAGTTTAAAGAAATTACCTAATAAATAAACACGGCCCGACGTCTGCTTCGCAGTCAACTGTGGGCAGCGATCTCGCGGAGAGCTAGGCAATGACCGTCGAGACGTACGTATAGTGTTCTAGAGAAGAAGAAAGTGATTGTTCGGGGTGGGGGGAAGGGGAGATAGAGGCCGGTAACTGTCTGGCGTTACGCCGACACCTCAACCGACCGAACGGAAGAGAGGAGGGGGGATAGTGAGAGAGCGTTCTAGAGAGTTCCAAACACGGTAACGGACGGGGAGAGTAGGGAAGCAGGCAGCAAGCCTGCCGAAGCAAAGATGGCGCCAGCCAGCTAACGGAAGGCGGCTTTATATACCAGGGAAACCGGTGCCAATCTCTTACCTCGCTGCATGTAAGTTGGAATGAATGCTGAAATACCTGAACTTTCCACTCGAACCAAAAACTGAAATGTAATGTTTATTTCCGGAACGAAATCGTTTCGGTTACGTTTTCATTGCGGCCAAAAATACCGTTTTTTTTTTTTTTTTTTTTTTGGGGGGGGGGGGGGGGGGGGGGGGGTTCCGGTTTTTGGTTCCGTTCCGACACCCTGCTTCTTTCACTTTCACGTGGCACAGTCCGACCGTCCTGGTCGAGGCCGGATGCGACGGACGGGTGCAGGGAAGATTATAACCATGTCGCGAACAATGCCTACTGTTTTGTTAGTCCTGTGTTTTGTTGCCAGCGTCTAGTCGCTCCCGGCTGGTTTATCTACGTTCGAAACGAAGGGCGTGTTTTTTTAGATGCAAAGCAGCTTATGGTCGAGCCTGTTCCCTCCGCCGTTGTGTGGGCGCCGTTGTGCGGCGTCCACACCCCCACTGCGCATGCCTGGCCAGGCACCGTTGATGATGATTGTGGCAGGATGCCCTTAGGGATTGACCAACCAAAGAATCCATCACGAGATAGCTTCGCGTTCAACCACCGTCGTCATCTTCCCGAAGGGGAACCCTGAGTAGTATGCGAGGCATTCCTCCTCTCCTTTCCGAAGCTTCTCTTTCTCCGGGATAGCGCAACGAATTGGCAACACCTGCGGTTCCGCGCGCGATAATGCGAAGCAGCTTAGGGTTAGAGGGGCGACGGTAGCCGCTGCATACTCCGCTGGGGGCGCCACTGTAGCTCTGCGGTAATAAATGACGCGCGCGCGCGCTCCGCTTCGCCTAATTCTCCTTCCGCAACGCCGCGATCGAACTGAAAACTAATGGGAACTTGAGTCTACCCCATGGTTGCTTCGCATACTACTCAGGGTTCCCCTACGGGACGATGGTGAAAATTTTTTTTCTTTCTTTTGTGCGCTACCTAAGAGGACGCATATCACAACCCGCCTTCAAAATTCTGCAACAAGCGAAACTACTCCCAGAACTGCAAATAATTTTGGACTCCAGGTCACGAATCCCTCGGGGGTAACGAAGCGGCACACGCCGCCGCCCGCGCTCATTCACACCGGGCCGTTTCCCACGAGGGCCACGAACCCCCATCGGAAGCAACAGTTAAGCCCACCCCGCTGCAAGCATACGCCGAAGGTACTCGCCCACTACAGGAACGAGCATCGCAAATACCCATTCCCCAACCCGAACCTCTCTCGCGATGAAGCTACAGTCAAACCCGGCTATAACGAACCCGGATGGAGCGAATTATGCTATACATCGAACAAAAATATTTCAGTTACGAAAATACATGGGAAACATACTTCCTTATAACGAAGTTCACATCCGATATATCGAACTCTGCGCGCCTAGAATGGACGCCGAAATGCATGGTCTCGGAGCGGTGATTGAGATGTTGATTGGCCGCGCGACCACGGAGGAATGAGTTGCGACTTATACATTGCGCCTCGCACGGAGCGACATGACGCCCGACACTTTCCGTAACTGTTTCCGGCGCGCGGGGACTCTCGACATAACCCGCGCAGTCAGCGAGTCCGGACCAAGACAGCAACATCGGTGAACTGTGGGAAGAGCTCCCCCACGTTCCCGATGATGTTGCGAGTGAAAGCCGTCCGACGCTAATAATGAAGCGCTTTCGGCAGTCAATGGGCTCCGCCAATGCTTCTTAGATTTTGGAGGACGCGGACTGGAACTGGTGCAAATAACGTTTCGTGTAGAGAATGCTATGCTAGTTGAGGCCGCCAAAACGAAAGTGAAAACAAAAATCACCGCTTTTTTTTGCAAAGTAGGCAGTTCAGGCAGAAAGTAGCTTTATTTCTTGCAATAAACGGATTTTTTTGGGTATGGTAGCGGCTACTTAACTGTGTTCGTGTTTGCATGCGGGGATGGTGAAGTTCGGGAGGGGGAGGGCGGCTCCCGCGGATTGCGAACTTGTAACGATAAGTTCGTTATAAGCGGGTTCGGCTATATCGAACTATTGGATATATCGAACTAATCGCGCTGCATATTGCAATTCGCTATAAACGGGTTTGACTGTACTACCTTCCGGCGACTACAGACAAACTCCTACCCACATAACACCCTGCTACATGCCATGTATCCCACCCAATACCCTGCACATGCAAATCCTGCCCCCACCCAGGCACCCTGTACCACATTGTATGGGAGTGCCAGCAATCCCCTTCCCTCAACCTTTAACCCCAACCCTACCTATGAGCAGTGGGTGGAGCTGCTGACCAGCTCCGACCTTCCACACCAGCGACGATTGGTGGAGAGGGCACGGATGGCCAGCATAGCCCAAGGAATCCCGGACTAAGGAAGCCTCCCACCGGGCGGGTGCCCTAACATCAGCACCTGGTCTCCAATAAAGTTTATTCATCATCATCATCATCTTTTGTGCGCCGCACAGTCTCTCATTTGATAGTGTGTTTTGCCCTGTCGTCGCTAGACTGAGATGTTCGTCTGACCGCTGCAGTGTTCCCGATGTGATTTGATGACTCCAGAAAGAATAGCGCCAAGAGATAAATGCTCGCAGGGCAAACGATGCGGCATTCGCTTCCGCCGACACTGCATGTGCACGTCACTTTACTCACTGCTTCTTTGGCGCTAGTGTTTTCTTTGTAAGTTAAAAACAATAAACCGAAAAAATGAATGAGGTGCACACGTAAAGCAACAATGGTGGAGTATAGGTCGTTGTGGCAGCGAAGAAGGAGCAAATCGGCTGCAATCGTGGACTTAAACCTTCGTGATGGTCGTAGAAGTTGCGCTACCTTCAAGACTTACGCATTGGTGTGAGCTTCCTTCACATTTTTATTTTCAGTTCGTTGTTCCAGAAAGCACGCAGACTCGTGGGTGAAGGGCGTGATTAGCGTGGGGGCGGGGATGGAAAGTGTCGGTGCATTAACCCTGGCAAGGTTCTTTAAAATCAACTGGTGTAAGGGAAATGTAATAACGTCCACGAGCGAGTGTTTCTGGCGCACGTTAAGAGACCAGGGGCGGTATTCTCGAGTTTTGTCCCTTTTGCGTCCCTTTCAAAAGTGTCCCTTTTGGCGAGCCCTGATTGGCTAAAAGCAAACAACCGTAAGTGACGTAACGCAAGCGCAACAAACCTACTGCCAACGCCCATTGCTTAACCGGAAATACGTCACGATGAAAGGGACTCAAAAGGGACGTTTTCAAAAGGGACAGTTA
The DNA here is from genome assembly GCA_013339765.2 of Haemaphysalis longicornis. NCBI lineage: Eukaryota > Metazoa > Arthropoda > Arachnida > Ixodida > Ixodidae > Haemaphysalis > Haemaphysalis longicornis. The sequence goes on along the minus strand of CM023454.1, from coordinate 238,267 downwards.
CGAGAATACCGCCCCAGTTCAAATTAACTCATAGGCCTCCGTTACACGACGCCCCTGATAACCGGAAATTTTTAGGGAGCCATGAAGACAAAAAATATCATTATGGCTTACTGAAAGAGTGCGTTGTCCCTATAAAAATGACGGCAGTTTTATCGCAAACTTCGAACAAATAATTGAGGTATTAAGGAAAGCAGACGAAGCAGTGGCGACTCCCCAGTCACTTTCCGGCAATTTCTTTGTGACGTCACAAAATCTTATTTGTGTGATTGGCGACTACCGACCTAAACAATAAGGGACATCTGGTTCCCGTTTGATCGTATCACTTAATTCCAACGTGAAGTTAACACGCCGATAGCCGTGCTTTTAGTGCTAATCCATATTGCGTCACTGTAGCCCGAAATTTGGAAGATTTTAAATATTTCTCCTGTTTTTCAGTTTAAAAAACTTCTTTCACAACTGGAATGGCGCAGAGAGAGTTACGAGAGGCTACTTTTGTAGATTGAACAAAGTTGTATTGTAGCCTTTGAGAGAGTCTAATTTCGTGCGCTTTCAACGACCCTGTGTACGCAGAAGCACGGGGCCGAAAAATACAGTACAAGGTGCAGAGTTCCGACGAAGAGCCCTTGGTTGAAGGGGCCGGCTTGGACGCACCATCGGGGACCCGGACTCCGCAAGCGGAACGAAGAAAGCACGGCTCCCCGAGGCAAGTTACGCTGACCGCCCCCCCACGTATACCCTACACACACGCACCCTTGAAATATGGCGAACCCCGCACGCTCCCCTCCCGGGCCTTCTTGGGGGCGTTTTTGGTGGTTTTAGTCCTAAAGCACTATACTCTTGTACAACTTCAGAACGACAACGGAAGTTGTCCCTGCATGCGCCGCATTACCGCAGCCGGCCGCTGCTCCGCGAGGCGCAATAAGGTGTCCTTTACTGCTGGTATATTGTGAACGTTACATAAGTCATATCCGTGACTTTTTGGGACTTTATGCGCTTAAAAATTACCGCGATGACGACAAGCAAACAACGTGAAGAAAACAGATGATGTCATGCACTAAGCGCTAATTTCTTAAAAAACGCGCGCGATGCGATGAGGTTTCTAGGGGGGGGGGGGGGGGGGGGGGAGGAAGAGGGGGAGGAAATGGGCCCGAAAACTGTCTGGCGTGGGGTGCCGACACCTTATCAGGCACCGCGCGCGTTGACATCGGGTCCATCGCCTCGGGGAAGTGATACACTTCATACCTATTGCCGTTCTTAACTTGTTATAGTTAAAAATATTGTTCGAAAACCCGGCGTCCGTGGAGCAGGAAATATGTCCGACGGACGGACCACAAAAGATTCCCGACTGCTCAGTGGTTCCGCACCCGGGCTTCTCCTCCGCGCCGCAGTGGCGTCAAGGATGTGACCCCTGGATCTCCAGGCGAGCGAATCAGCGAGGAGGAAAACTGCACATTTCTTTGCATTTAATGGACAAGTGCGTCTCCGGCAAGCGCCGGTTACTCAGAAGGCCGCCTGTGCATAGGCTCGGCCCACGGGCAACAATCATCCCTTGAGCGTGTTTCCCCGGCCTTCTATTCCTTCCTTGCATATTGGAGCTGGGGGCGACAGGTCTCCATCGGCTCGGTCGTCGCTCCTCTTTCGGGCTGCTTGCTGGAATGTTAAAGGAGCCATGAAGAGAAAATGCAAGTTGGTTTTTATTCGAAAGATTTCGTGTTTAATAGTGCCCCCAGCGCTTGTCCGGATACAAACGGTGCTTCATTCACTGAGAAATTAAACAATTTAGGTTAAAATTTTGATTTTCCCCGCTCAATCGTGCGTTTTCGTGGTCCCAAGTGACATCACGGGAACCGACCGCTCTGCTAGAGTGTACTAGAAGTTTTAGAGTGGCCCGAGCGGCGGCCTCTCCCATTGCTCCGCCGTGTCGACTTTCGCGCAGAAAATAAAACCGGTGTAGCGGCGGCGCTGCTGTCGTCGACAACTGAACAGCCGGCGCTCCCCAGCACCAGCTCCAAGCCTGCGCGCGGCGAAATTTGCGTCGCTCGCGGCGGTGTTTGCGCTTGCAAAGCTGATTTATTTTGGATTATGAAGTTTGATGCGCCGGCGCTACACAGGCGATGAGGCAAGCGGTGCTGGGGGGCTTCGGATTAATTTTAACCACCTGGGGATCTTTAACGTGCGCCGAAATCTCGAAGACACGCGCGTTTTTCGCTTTTATCCTCCATCACAAAAGCGGCACCGCCGCCGCCGGGAATCGAATCTGTACCTTCGGTCAGCTAGACGCAGAAACGTTATGACTCCGCTTGAACGATACTTTCTCATTTTTTATGCGTTTTCTGAAAACGTTAATTGTTGATATACAGTAACCTCTCGTTAACTCAAAGTCGTAAAATTAGCTGAAAATTTTGAGATAAGCGCAGAGTTTCGAGTCAAGTCAAATGCAGAAAATTTGTAGCCAGGTCCCTGAAATAACAGCTACTGGTGCTAACAAAAGCACTATTGCACAGGGGAGATTCGTAATGAAGGCAAAATAATTCGCAGGAAAAAGAAACTTTTATTATTGCAGAAGAAAGAACTGTGTTGCGCTCGGCTGTTTTCGCGTTCGCATCTGCACCCCAGAAAAGCGTACCTGAGCTTCTCAATGCATCGATCGCGTGAATTGGTGGTCGCCACCGCTGCATTCTAACTTGTTACAAAGCAGACGCAGCATGTATGTTATTTTTGGCGTTGTACGCACGCACTTCTGGAGGCATCTCCTCGTCCGCATGATCAGCTGCGTCGTCCACAGCAATGATGTACGCGCCAGACAGCATTCCGTTAACGGGGACGCGTAGTCCGCATAAACTTGCACTTCACGACCGCGTTCGGCGGGAGTAATATATCATTCGAACGGGGACCTTATCAGCTGCCTGCAGCGGACTTTGCCTTGTGTCCTCTCTGCCAGTATTTCGAGACATCCGTGGTCCTCCGAAAAAACGTTTCGAGATAAAGCGGGCCAATGCTTAGCGCCTATCGGAGGTAAACACACTGTGAGAAAAAGTTTCGAGAAGATATTTTGAGATAGCAGAGGTTCGAGTTAACGAGGGGGATTAATTTGACGGACAGGCACCAGGAATGCTTTTCCCTTCCCGTTCTTGACTCTGCGGATGAAGCAAAAGCGGCGGGCGCACATTCTATATAGGCTGTCTTTTTTTACGTTCTCATTTGGAACAAAAATACCAAGAGCCTTCTTCTGGGCTTCCCCTGCCGTTGATCCTTGTACTGTCGTTAGTGGGCTTTCTTAATTATTTTATTAACCTGCTATGTCGCATATTGCAGGCACTTGGTAAGGAAGTGTGTACTGAAAACGAAGTGCCAGGTCTGCATGACCAATCCTGCATGCCAGGGGAAGATGCCGCTGTGTTTACTACCTCTTGTATTTTTTTGTTGGGGGGAGGGGGGGGGGGGGGAGGGGGGGGGGGGGCTTCTGAATCCTTCCGTGCATTTTTGAAAGTTTATTAGCGATCTCTAGGATGTTTTTACCGGTTGCTCCAGCAACAAGGAGCTCCACCATGACACCGTTATGGATGTGCCGCAGCCCTTATTCACAGCAAACACCTTAATGGTTGCGACCAGCACGTGAGACCTTGACAGCAAATTTGGTTAGGTTCTGTATACATTGTGGCGCGGATTCATTTCTATATAAAAGGTTTAATCAAGTTCCGTGATTACATGCGAAGGTGGGAGCAACACCTCAAACTTAGCCGTCGCTAATGATCGAGGGCGAGTTATGAAAATGCGTTGGCCAAAAATGTAATTTAAACCTCCATGTTAGCGTTATTCCTAAACCTTTACCTGTGTAGACTTTGTGCATGATTTCCCACATTACATTTCATTTTCTGGGCTATCGAAAATGAAAACAAAATGTGTATTTTGTTCCAGTTCCGTTTATTTGAACCTCCATGTTAGCGTTCGTGAACCTATAGAGGTTCAAGAACGCTGTTGTCATTGTTGTTGTCAAGAACGCTGTTGTCACGCGCAATCTAAATTGCAACACAATAAATAAAAAATTCATCTGAGAAGCTATCATCCCAGTCCTCATATATTTTTTCATGTCCGTTGCGTCGACCAACTATGTCCATCAAGCAGCACAATAAGGACACAATCATAAAGCAATCATGAACTGGATCATACCAGGCAATTTCACGCAAAATACCTTTTTATGGGAAATTGAAAAAGCGAAAATGTCGCTGCAATTACTTTATTTACAATCCGCTACGAATGCTGAAAAGGAAAATCCGTAATTTTCCTTGTTGTTGTCGAGCGGGAAAGGCAAAACTAACGCAAAATGAGCTGCAGCGTTTGTTTTTCATTTCGTTACCCACAGTCCACTGTACCTACAGTATATTTAAACAATTGGACTACCCGCAGAACAAATTTCGAGCGCTCCGCGCGTAAAGCAGCAGCGTTTCCTGGCCCGCGCGCGGCCGTGCGCGCGGCCAGCCGCCGCTTTCGCTTTCAGTTGTCGTTGACTACAGCGCCGCCGCTATTTTCTGCGCGAAACGAGCACCTCTCCGGGCGGCCGGTCGGGCCACTCTAAAACTTCTAGTACACTCTAGCTCTGCAGCCTAGAGTACCTTCATTCACGCATCCGCCGTACAGGGTAGAGACACGTAACGCTGGCGCCGCCATGTTCGGTTGCTCGCTCGCCGCCGAAGCAAGTCATTGTGTCAAAACCGCGAAAAATTATCGCCGCAACGCGGTTTACTGAAGAAGTTTGAATCATATTGTCTGTTTCGCGTTGCTAGGTCTCGTGGGAAACGAAAAGAATAACGCGTTGAGCCCGTTGGCCCAATTGCGGCGGCACGGGACCGTTCAAAGGTGTCTCCACCCTGTACAGCGGTTGTTGGTTTGTTCCCGCGTTCTTTACGTTCCGTAACCTAGATGGCGCCACCATACCGTGGCAAGCGTTTGGTTTGTTTTTGCCCGCATTTAAACCTGGCTTGTTTTTGTTCTGGGAGAAAATATTCGTTCCCTGAAACAGTGCTCGCTCGACAAATGGGGTCACGTAAGACACCGTTGCTTGCGTCAATCGGCCAGTGTCGTCTGAGACAACCCCAAGCCCCGTAGTGCTGTGCAGCTAAACCAAAGCATGCGTGCGCAGTACGAACAGCAGAACGCATCAGTACTTCTATGTTTACATGTGCTTTCGTAACTTCCACTGTTTGTCCCATCATTCCTATTGCTTTGTAAAGAATGTGCCCTAAATTTAAGCGCAAATCGCTCGTTCGTCTAGTTTGTAGGCTCTACCTAATTTGCGTCTGCTTCTGCCAGCCTCCGCCAATCGCAGAGCTTAGCCCATGTGACATCACAGGTTCTGTTGCGGGAAATGAGCTGGTGGGTCGCATGACCATTCCCGTTTTTCCTAATTATGTAGCTTATTTGAGCGAAGTTTACGTTAAAAGTGGTGTCAGTATGATTCTAACGATACATCTTTTGAATGAACCAAACTTGTGTTTTCTCTTCATGGCTCCTTTAAAGGGGCACTGACACAAATTTTGAAGGCGAGATAACTTCGGAGATAGATTGGTGGGAACACATATACATCATCTGCAAAATATCAGCGGCGAATACAGCCTAGAACATATTTAAAATCAATTTTAAAGTGTGCGAAACGCAACCGAGCAGCCAGCAGAGGACCACGCGCAATGGACATCCCGAGGATAATGTGTAAATAAACAACATACAAAACGTCACGAGTTTGTGTTTGCCGCTTCCGCACTGCCGGCGTTTTGTGCCGGCTCGCCGCTCCAATCGGAGGGCCGGAGGGCGGAGCTTCTGCTCTCGAGAACGAACGACCCGATCGTTGGCGGCGGAGGCGCCGTGATTTCGTCAGCTCATCGGGCAGCTGGCCGCGACCAAAGTTTTACAGCGATTCCAGGCACTCTGTTTTCTATTACTGTTTATTACCATTGGATGCGAAAACGCGGTGGAGGTACGAAAAGCCCACTGAGCTAGCCGCACGGTCGCTGTGGCAGGCGGCGGGCCACGGCCGCGAAGTGGCCCAGGCCGGCGCGGGTAGCTCGCGTGATAGCTTGTTACCGCTGCACGAAATTGTCCCCAAGTCCCGACCATGGTGGCTTACATGAGAAAGGAGTTAAATGATGCGATGGCGGGTTGCATAAAAATTGTCATCTGCACCGCTTACGAGAGCGGCACTCGCATATCCGCCGCAGTGCTAAGCCGAGCACATCTGTAGGCGGACCTGTAGGCAGACCGGCCGGCTGCTCCCAGCGCGCGTCTTGCCACCCACCGTCTCAGGCGTTCGCGCGCCGTTCTTTAAGCCGCTGGTAGCATTTGCACTCGCAGCGCCTGCATCACATCCGCGGTCGCTTTTTAATTAAGCGCCTCACGAGATCAGTACGTGGGGGCATTCGCAGAAACTGCCGCCGATGCGGATTCAACAGTGCTACGGCGGCTCTGCTCTGTGATATCCCTCCGACGGTCACGGTGGTCAACTTTGTTCACACAAATCCACAAAATCCATCGTTTCGCGGCACTCGCCGAAACCGAAACTGCGACTGGCCGCATTGAAAATGCCTATAATTAAACAACCATCGCACGCTGATAGCAAATGAGGTTCTACAGGTTATCACTAGGTCACTAGCAAACTTATCCCAACAAAAAAAACAAGATGCAAAATTTTGTGTCAGTGCCCCTTTAACAAAAGTCGTCATCACGCTAATCATTTCACCAGCTCGTGGTAACCCTTCCTTCGTGTTGCCTCCTGAATCAGTCGGCGAATGTGGACACTTCCCAACAAAAGCTGCCGTCACGCTGATCAGCATGGAGGCCACTGGGTTTCTTTTTCTAGGAGGGCAGCTTGCCTATATATTTATTAGGCGTAGCGCTACACCGAAGAGTACAGACAACAAGGGCGTTCTGACGGCGGGTCTCGGCGAAGATGGCTGAATCAGTCTGGCACGTGAGCGCCGGGCCCACACATTTGCGCCGTCATCTTCCAACAACTGGCTGGCCAATAAACAATGCACATAAATCCCTCACTGGGGATTGTACACTGCACGGCGATCGCACACACCGCAAGCAGGGGACCGCGGCTAGACCGGTATCCACGTGACAATATGGTGCCAAGCCAGTTGGAAGCATGGAGACATGTTGTGGTGCAATTATCGCGGTTAATCAGTCCGCCCCCAAATTAGCTGGGAAATAATGGCATGTTTCCTTGTATTTATTCTTTATTCGTTTTATTTTTTCGTGCTATAGCCGACTTGCTGGGATGCGACCCGTTCGTCGCAAGGCGTTTTGCCATAGGCTGTTGATGTAAGACGGGAAGCGAAGAAAGGTCCAGCAAGAGAGAGAGAGAGGAGAGAGAGAGAGACTGAGTGGGGCGAAACACAGAGAGGTTGGCCTGATTGTATGGGTCCTGGCCTGTTACTCTGTGTGAGGGAGGCTGAAGGGGAAAGGAAGCCTCCACTGCCTTGAAGGCCTTGTTCGAACACTGCGGGTCTGGGCAGGGTCCCAGCAAGAGAGGGGAAGGGGAAGCGAGGCAGGTGAGGTCGCAGAGGGGGGTGCTAGCTAGTACCCCGTGAAAATGGAAAGAGCATTTCTAGCAAGAAATCATAAATTCGAGCTTCATTCCTGTTTAGATTTATAGATTCTAGCAGGAATCAACAGCTTCTAACTATACATTTTTTTAGTCTAGTTAGAGATGATTATTTCCAGCTTGCAGGATTTTTTTCATTCCAGCTGGACTGGCAAATGCTAGCTGGAAGTAATAGCTGTCAGCCGGAACAAAATCTCAAGCCAGCTAGAAATGAGCTGTTAACTGAATTTATAGCTAGAAATTCTTCCTATTTCTAGCTAGAAGAAATTTTTGGTTCAATAATCCAGGTAGAAAAAAACATTATTTTAAGAGTAAGCGTCCTGGAAGAGGAATGTGGATTAATCCCCCTTCCGCCCTGTTTAGTGCCGGGCGATTTCTCTCATCCTCGTTTGAAGGAAAGCTGATTTTACTTTAGCGTGACAAAGGTCTGCGTTGTATAAAAAAGAGGCCATTTTTGTGTACGATTTTGCTCTTGATTCTGACTTCGACTTATTAGCCACCAACATAGGTGGTGCTGTGCTTTTGCACAACGGATATTCCTACAGTTGCATCAATGTTAACAAATAGACGCTGAATTGAGGTTGCAGGCAAAGAGAAGTTCGCTAGACGAAAGTTACAATTTTGACTAATAAAGAGTTTCTCGAAGTGCGATCATGAGCCATTCCGCGTTCATTTCATTTATGATAGGTGTTCGCATTAACAAGACTGCGGTAACAGCTATTAAAAGAAAAATATTTTCCGCAGCAATAGTACATGCCAGCACGCGTAACCGAATACGGGCGAACGTCGGTTCGCGGCTCATTGATCCTGATTCTTATATTCTTACTTCTGCAAACAAAGCAAATAAAAATAAACAGCGAATAAGAACCCAATAAGTTTTCGCTTCCCTATGACTAAGTTTTCTATGTAAATGATCCCATGTGACCAAATGACCTGTAACAAATTGGACGATGACGAAACGCCCATGTGACCTACAACCCGTATGAGGACACGCAGTATGTGCATGATGGATGTCTTCCCATCTTGCTGCAGCTTCTATTACGACGCCTTGAATCTTCAAAAATACACGCTAAAACATTCGCAAGATCCCGCTATTTTCATCACTTACCTAAAAAGTAACCGCTAGAGATACGACGACTTTTCACGAAGTCGAAGGATTGACTTGGGACCACTTTGTCCGCGTTTCCTCTTGGGACCATATTGCCCTACACCCGAGTAGAAAGGCCGTCGGGCGGAAATTCGTTTGACCCGAAGGCAGGGCGTAAGGTTGACTCTCTCGTCGGGCTGAATCGGTGGGCCCTAAGGAGCTGTACAGCTCCTCTTTCTGGGAACCCCTCCGGTTGTAGTTCATATAAACGCTGGAGGGGTCGAGGAAAGGTAAACCCGCCAGTCGACTTGATCTTCCCTCGTCGAGTCCATGCGTCCAGGGCTACTGATGGTGTCGGTACGCAAAAATGCACTGCGGAAAAGCCAACTTTCTTCTGACGATAATGATGATCGGGGGAAGTATAGAAAAATTAAAACGATTCCCTGCGAAGCTCTGTGACAGCTCCGTTAGACCCCCCTTCGCTAAAGGTTGGTGTGGAACAGAGGGAGGATCAGGCTGGCGCGCGACGTCCCGACGTATATAGGCCTAACTTCATGTTGTAATGTGAACGTCGACAGCCGTCACCCACAGGCCGACGTACGATGACGTTGCCTTGCATGCCGTGAGGCTGTTAGCCGCACGACGTTATGGTTAACGTCGTATTCTGGGGGTTCAGGACGTAGGCCTAACGTCACATTTTGAGGTTTAACACCTTGCACAGGGACCTACTCGAAAGTGTACTTACTGTACTCACTGTGTACTCACTCGAAAGTGTACTCATTGTGTACTCACCAAGCAGCAGGAACCGATTCACGCCGTGTACACCCCAAACCCAAACGTTAAGTCTGCAGGTGCTGCGGTTATTCTCGAAATTTTGTGCATACATTCGGAGCATGAGCGTCGTCAGGATTTTGTCTCGAGAGAGCAAAACCCATTGTATTTAGGGGGAACAGGGAGAGGGCGGGGGAAGGGCTGATGTGGCTTGGGGTGTGGGTGTTGGGGCAAGTGCCCCTTTTACACCCCCCTGTCAACGCCCATGGTCCAGAGTAACGCATGCCGCAGTGTGGGATTGGACAACCTAACACGAGAACGCTTAAGCGTTCAACCATCGTCACCGTTAGACCGAGGGCTGCATGGTTTGTCTTGCCCTGTTCGCGTTTTACCACATGGGCTACGTCCCTCGGTCTTCTGAACTCTAAAAAACGGAATGAAGGAAGTCTACTGGGAGCAAATCTTTCGTATCACTTTTGCCGCGCATAAGCCGCGTAGGAGACAAGTACTTTTCATTTTAGCCGCGTTCATTTGCCTTCCGCTGCAGGACGCCAAAGCCTCTCCTGAAGTCCGTCGAGAAGCTACGCCACGTGGAGGCGCAGGGCACCAAGAAGAGAAGAGAAAACGGTAAAAGAACTGTTGGCCACGGTGCTTTAAGTGAAAAGATCTCCGCAGATAAAAATCCTGAGGTCAAGAACAAGATGGCGGCAGCAGTCATTAGCAAATATACTTTGAGTCAGTGCAAGAATTCACACAGCCTGTCGGCTTACACCTTTAGCATCTCGGGGAGATAAGTGAAGTTTCATTACACGGCACCTCTGCAGAAAATAAAATTAGCGACACGTGTGAACGTCCCATCTGTGTTGTTGCCCAGGGGAGAGGAAAGAGGCCGGAGATGAGGCGCGGACCGAAGGCGGTCGTGCGGGCGGCGCGGAGGAGACGGACGACCGGTGCCCGCGCGAGAACCTTCCGCTGCTGGACGTGGCGCTGCCCTACCCCGTGGTGCCCCGGCCGGCGCTGGTGCGCGAGTTCAGCCGACAGCACTCCGAGCCGCCCCGCGTCAACGTCTGTCCCCCGACGCCCCTGCACACGGAGCACGAAGAGCGGTAGGCAGGACAGTGCGCGGGCACTTATAACTCTTCCGCGTGGCGTGCTTCCAAACGCTGCTGAGCCCAAGGACGTGGGTTCGATCTCGCCCACGGTGGCTGCTTTTATGATGGAGTCAAAAAACTAAAACGCCCGTGAGTAGGAGGTTCACGTGCACGTTAAAAGATCCCCAGGTGGTCGAAGAAGAATGGAGCGGAGAATGCTATAAAATTGGTAGTATTAATTTAGCCTGTTCGCTGACAGCTTTTTCTGGGAATAAATAATATGCTTGGCAAAATTTGTTGGTCATTGTCCTAGCCCTCAGTTTGTGCCGCCCCTCTAAGGAGTGACCTTAAAGGCAGCACTGACACGAAAATCTTATGTTACACTTTTATTAGCTTTCATCGATGCTTAATGGCCTGGCCGAACCTGAAACAGCACTTCAAATACTTCAGCGCGCGATAGTTAATTACATTGAACGGCCTGAAAATCGTTCGTTTCAAATTCCCGCGCTTTCATCCCGAACGGCACATATGACAGACTCCCTGCCTGACCTCACCGCTTTGTGCGGACGTCACCGGCGCCGCATGAGAGGGTGTTGCGCCCGCTCGCCGCTCGTGGGGCCGCGCGCATGAAGTGACGTCACGAGCTTTTGACCAGCGCTGCCGCGTCACTTCTTTTGGCTCTCCTTGGATGATTTCACGCTGATGTCCATTTGCTGAGTGCCGCTCCGCGCGCTGCTCCGTCGGCGCGATAAATGAGATCCAATTAAACTATGTTCTTCGCGTCGCAGGCCGCTCATATTTCACCCAGGGTTTTCTGTTGAGTGAAGGAAGCCAACTGTGCAATAATATTAACGCCAAAAATTGGTGTCAGTGCTCCTTTAAGAATGCTGACAGAAGGCTTCTCCCATTCTGCAGTATCAGGGGCTCGAGTGAACTCGTAGAAATCCGCTGCTTTGGTAGGTTTTCCTGATAACTCGCAGCACTAGACCCTCGACCTTACCAAATTAAAAGGCGAGGGCAAAGCCTCAATACATGGCATAAGCCGGAACGTAAGTGCCAAGGCTTATTCCCCAATGAGTTTCTAAAACACCCTTTTTAATGTTATATAGTTAGGGGAAAAAAAGGGGGGCGTTTATTTTATTTTTTTTACGGTTATTATCTAGCAGTGGCTCAGTGGCTAAGGCGTTGCGCTGCTGAGCACGAGGTCGGGGGTTCGATTCCCGGCCGCGGCGGCCGCTTTTCTGATGGAGGCGAAAAGCAATAACGCCCGTGTGTACGAGATTTCGTCGCACGTTTAAGATCCCCAGGTGGTCAAAATTAATCCGGAGCCCTCCACTACAGCACGCCTCATCGCCTGCGTTGCGTCGGCGCGTTAAACCCAATCAATCAATCAATCAATCAATCAATCAAATCAAATCAACTGTTATTATTATTGAAACGTCATGTCACACCTCGCTTTCTGCTAAACACTTTATCAAAAACCTTAATTGACAATACTATTATAGTGACTAAATGCACCCTTTTCTATGTAAACCCAGACATGCGCTGTTAAAAATCTTGTAAATTGTAATTCCCCAGAATTGGAGAGGGGTAGCCAGCTATGCAGCTGAAAGCTGCCAGCGAATAGTGTCTGCTGTTTAACAAACAAAACCTGACGAATGATTTTTTCGAAGAAACTGTGAACGCATTTCTACATTTCTTTTTCCAGGAAATTCCACGTTGAACGCGAGGACACGGATTCGCTATGAAGGAGAACAACCCTATCATAACCTCAATGTGACGTCAGGCTGTCGAGGCCAACTTTGGTGTTTTTATCGAGTGCGCTCCCCAATTTCGCTATCATTGTTCCACCACTTTCAAGACGATGATGCCCCTAGCGGAACTACGCACAGGGCTGTTGAACCTTACAATGCGTGCCAATAAAACAAGGTGCTGCTTGTATTTACTGTGGTCTTGCATGATATTTATTTATGATCATTGAGGCCTTGGCATCCCTTACAACTTGCCTTTGAGGATAGTTTGTGGGGTTATGAGGATATTTAAGAGGATAAATATCCTAAGGATATCCTAAGGATATTTATGAGTTATGACGATATTTGATGCCTTGGCATCATATGAGGGCTTGGCATCCCTTACAACTTGCCTTTGAGGATAGTTTATGAGGTTATGAGGATATTTAAGAGGATAAATATCCTAAGGATATCCTAAGGATATTTATGAGTTATGACGATATTTGATGCCTTGGCATCATATGAGGGCTTGGCATCCCTTACAACTTGCCTTTGAGGATAGTTTATGAGGTTATGAGGATATTTAAGAGGATAAATATCCTAAGGATATTTATGAGTTATAACGATATTTGATGCCTTGGCATCATATGAGGGCTTGGCATCCCTTACAACTTGCCTTTGAGGATAGTTTATGAGGTTATGAGGATATTTAAAGGATAAATATCCTAAGGATATTTATGAGTTATGACGATATTTGATGCCTTGGCATCATATGAGGGCTTGGCATCCCTTACAACTTGCCTTTGAGGATAGTTTATGAGGTTATGAGGATATTTAAGAGGACAAATATCCTAAGGATATCCTAAGGATATTTATGAGTTATGACGATATTTGATGCCTTGGCATCATATGAGGGCTTGGCATCCCTTAAACTTGCATTTGAGGATAGTTTTCTACTACAGCGTCGCAAAGCACGCTCTAGCAGTTAGAGGGGCCCACGATTAAAAATTACAACTTTTTTTAATTCGAAAAACTAGCCTTTAGTGACCACTCATTTCCAGACATGAGGTACTTTTTTAACCAAAAAAAAAACACAAGAAATGCCGATGAACTTTCAAATTTCGTGCAACAGTGACGTGATATACGCAGGAGGAGTAACGCAATATGGGTGAGCACTAAAAATTCTGTTTTAGACAGAACATCAGCTGCATTCAAGTGACAACGACCAAAAGGAACTAAAGGCCCCACTCCCAGACATGTCTCTTGGCGATGGCTGTGGTCGGGCCATGTCACAGAAGAAGTTGCTAGAAAAGGGAGGGGGGTGTCACCATTACTTCACATGTTTTCCTTGCATATCTCAATCACCTGTTTGAACTTTGCGATAAAGTTGGTTCATGTATGTAATATGAACAAAGCAGTCTTTTCAATGAACCAAACTTGTATTTTGTCTTAGATATTTTATGCTTTCTTGCCACACACAGCTTAGATATATACAAACAGCCAATATTCATATGCACGCAGCATTCAATTTCTGCATCCACAGGCTCTAGTAGGAGCTGGTTCTCTATACCTCACCGCGAGATTAGCATGGAAAGCTTTTTGCTGATCTGACACCAACTGAAGGCTCACCGTTGCGGTGCGGTGACTTTTCTGCTTGGACGTGAGCACTTCCACAGGTACCGTACTAGTGCACGTTTATGCAGAATTTCACTTCCCTAGGCACATCTTTTTTGGGGGGGGGGGGGTGTCGAAGTCCTTCTGAGGGGGGGGTGGTGTTTGAGGGGGTGTTAGGGGGTGTGTATAAATCCCTGCTAGTGTAGCTTCTCAGTCTGCCCGAAGGCTGGAGTGGTCCAAACAGAAAATGGTTAAATGAATAGCTAAAGAAATAAATCGCTTTTGTGAGAGCTCCACACGTAGCCTCCCTTTTTATACTTTAATTACTAAGGGCAGGCTAGCGCTAATTGGCCTGTTTTTTTCTCAACGCCAACTTTGTTTCACTAAAATTTTACAAATTACTACAAACACACGCATACATCATTTACAGCCCTTTCATGTTCAGTACTGCAGGACGAAGGCTTTCCAAAAGATTTCCAACATTACTGTCGTTGGTTTCCCGAGTGCTTTTCTTGCCCTCAAATTTTTGTATTTTGCTCCACCATAAAGTCTTCTGTCTTTATATTTCGTTCGCCGTTTCTTCGTAGCCACAATAGAGCACACAGCATTGCACAGCAAGATGTGCTCCCACTGCCAATGCCCCCAATGTCAGCTGAAGACAGTTGGCCAAGAAAAGGTTTGTGTTTTGAAGCCTCTCTGCATGCAACAGAACTGAATAACATTAGGGGGAAAAAAGCACGCACACTTCCTTAATTTTAGTGTTAATAACATGTTTTAGGCTACACTAAAAAAACGAAGGCAACCAGAAGCACTACAGGAGGTGCAACTTATTTTCTTCTTTTTGTGGTTTGACATCGGAGTAAGGCTGTAAACAGTATTTTTCAGCATATTGCGTTTGCATATTTACTCAAGCATGGAGATGAAAAACGATTTTTGATCTCTTCCTTTCTTTGAAGATACAAATTTCGCTAACATTGTTCCACCCCTTTCAAGATTATTCCATTTTTAAGCTTCAAGATACTAATTTAAGCTGTGCTTGTGCCCCCTCCCCCGTTCCGCCCCTCTAAACTGCCATAAAATTTGTGCCATCGCAAACTGCCCACCGTGCATACTGCAACGGAATCTTATCCAGTGAATCGTGTGAAGATGTACAAGATCTTCTTCGTGTTCCGTTTGATGACACAAGCTTCCAGCTACCACTCATCAATACCACTCACACTTGCGTGACGTAAAAGTTGAGCAGAACAAAAAAAAATGCACATTTACGTGGCGTCAATCACTACACCTTGCTGCAGCAAAAGCAGTACTGTGCAGTGGTAGGCATGGCTGGTCTACCGCTGCAGCGAGAATTCACAGAACATTTTTCTTTTCTTTCACTGGTCCAAACTGGACTCTGAAGAGCGCATCTTCAGTCTTGCAGCATTCCAAGTTGCGTTGTAGCTGCAATCAGTATGCATCAAAATGCACTGTGCATGGCACAAAGACAACTTCAAATCATATCTCAATGGCACAGCCAGCAGCAAAGCACACAGCAATTATCCACTTGTTAGACCCGAAAAAGAAAATGGGGGTTTTATGTGCCAAAGGGCGATATAAGGCGTGCTGTAGTGGATGGCTATGTACCAGTCTGGACCATCAGGGAAAGCTACTTAGAATGCCCCGAAGTTTTGCAAATACAGCTGTTTAAACTTTACACCACTATTTGTAAGTGGCCAGCATAGCTGGGAATGGAAACACGTGGCTCAGCACTGGAGCGCCTCGATCGCTCAGCCATATTCTGCCGCATCGTTTTTCAGCGGGCCACAAAGACAAAATGCACGTTTGGTTCGTTTAAAAGCCTGCCTTGTCCCAATAACTGGTGCCAGTTTCATTGCAAACTTCGAACAGATAATTTAAGTATTAACAAAAATAAGTGGAGCAGTGACCACTTTCCTGTGATTTCTAAAAACAGGGGCCGGAAACCTTTTGAGGCAGATGGCCGAGGTGCATGAAGGCCACACAGCGAGGGCCGGATGGCATAATGGGGGGGGCTTTTTAAGCAGAGCAGGTTGCTTGCGAACTACGAGCTTCGTGGGGAAGTATTCACAAAGTGATGAGGTATGCGTGGTCTGCGGGAAAGAACAGAAGAAACTATGCGGCTACTATGGTTGTTTCGAGTGCGAGGGTATCCATTCCAAATCTACACGGAGGGAAATATTCGGCTTTCCAGAAGCCCTGGATTTTAAGTGTAGTAGGAAAGTTTATTAACTTATGCCGTCGAGGCGACACGCGCCGAAAGAAGGCTATGAACGCTGGTGGACGGAAAAGCAGAAATGGGAACTATTACCTAGGGGACAGTTACTCACCTTTAACAGGAAAAAAAAAGCATAGTTTGTGCCTAATACAGCGTTTTGTGCCTGCCCTAGGAGCAGACCTCTAAGTATCAAGATCGAAGACATATAAAACATAGGGCATATTAGTTTTTTTCTGGAAAGGTGGCACGTCACCACCCACCGCGCTTGCAATAGGGAGACCAATATCAATCATCATCAGCAGCAGAAGCAAAATATTCAGCGAATTCGACAACAGGAATAGAAGGGTCGTGGTTATTTTTATTCGTGGCCAGAACTGCCATAAAACCCAATTTGAGTCAAACCTCTCATGGCGGCCGTCATATAGGAAGGCACAATGGGAAAGGGGGGGGGGGTGTTCTGAGGTCGCGCAGGGGGGCAATAATTGTGCCCCAATGGTCGCGGGCTGCCTACCCTGCTCTAAGACATCCCAAATTTTGCAACTTGGTGGCTACTGACCAAGTTCAACCTCCAAGAAAACGTCTTGGCAATTGTATAGTGGGGCTGCTGGTTCCGTTTGACTGTATCACTTGAATGCTAACGCCCTGTTAACACATTGATAACTCTGTTGCATCACTGCTGACGTTATGCAGTGCAAAATTTGAAAATTTTCCAATATTTCTGGTGTTTTCTTTTTGGCTAAAAACCTCTTTCGTGGCTGGCATGAGGCCAATGAAGCTATCAAGGGCTAGTTCATATAAACTGAATAAATTACATTTTGTATTCATGACCCCCCTAATACCCCCAACTTTATTCTATCACCGAAGGACGTTTTGTTTAACCAAAATATGGGAAAACTTCAATTTCACGCTACACATCACAGTTGATATAATAAAGACAATAAAAATTGGCCGCGTATCTGCTCCTTTCGTAGCAAATGTCGACAAAATACGGTAGTCTTTATCGACCTTTGCCAAGTAAACGCCTCCCTTCGCTTTCCCACTCACCTCTCATGTTGTTCCTCTTGCGTCGCACTCCTCTCAAGGTAAAGACGCCAAAGGTTTACCTAAATCATTTTAAAGGAGTACTGACACGAAATTTCCGTGTTACGTTTTTTTCGCTGCTATGCGTGCCTACCAGCCCACTAATCATAGAATGACAGATTAGACGGTCGAGGGCAGCGTAAACATTCATTTACGGCGTCGTTTATTCGTGTCAGTTTCGGTTTCGACAAAACGAACGCCGAGCGGCCGCCATGACAGCAGGTATCACGTGACGTCACCATTCTTGCCGTATCGCTGCCGCTCTGGAGCGAGCGAGCGCACGCGCGCGCCCAGACCGGCCGAGGTCTTCGCCGTCCCCACAGGCCCGGGCAGCATAACGTCAGTCCTAAAACCATGACGTGTTTGCAACGCCCGAGCAGCGCGCGCACAGCCACAGCCAGAGCGTCGGATTCGTCACGGGAGCCCTGACGTCGGCAGTTTGGGCAAGTAGAAGATGATGTCATGTCGGTCCGCTCTGGCTTTCTCGTGCGGGCGAAGATTAAAATAGACTTTTTAATATGTTTCGCTGAACGGTTGCTGTTGAAATTGCTGGGAGGTATCTCCTGATAAAAAGAGGAAGCGTTGTACAGTTATCTCAGCTTTGCTAATTTCCGTGTCAGTACTCCTTCAAATTTACCGCGTTCCACTGCTCCAGGCCCGCTGCCTCGATGCCAACGCTGCCGTACAGCGGAAGACGCGCGGTGAATCGAGGTGCCCTACTCCACGTGCGTTCCAAGCAAGACGTGGAACCTATCTAGTGGAACCTTTCATAACTGCTGCGGGTTGATTTCTTTAAAATGGCGCCAGAAGCTACAGTGGCGCGGGCGACAGCAGGCGACGCGGAGTGAATTTTTTTTCTGCAGTTGATGGAGTAGTTTAATTTCGCAAAAGTCAAGCATGTAGGTTTTTTTTATAAAGGAACACTGCAAATATCACTTCTGTATTAATTTGTTGTCTTATATTTGCGTAATGTCTTGTTCTTCTTCAACAATGTTGACAAGTATGAACAACACTGGACATAGACAGCTGTGACTATACGATTGGGACTTTCTGCACTAGGTCACAAAAGTGCCGTGCGCAGCGCCAGTGCACGATTGCACGAGACGAGAACTCACACAGGGGCTAGTGCAGAAGTGTAGAAGAAAGCACGGCGTCAAATCGAGGGCCGAAGTGCAGGTGGCGCAAGCACTGGCAATCGAGTGCGCGAGTGCTGCACCGGCTGGTACTTCGAGGAGACCATATATATGACTACTGCGCAGGCCATGCATTACTTTGGCCGGGTGGCTGAATCGAGTCACAGACAGACCAAAAATTTCTGGGTTTAAGTAGCCCAAGAAAGACTATTGTCTTTAAAAAAACAGTTGTGTGTGTTAACTACACACTACCACTCGGACCACGTTACCACTCAGTTGGTATGACGGTCAAATGAAACTAGAGTGCCCTCACTACAACCACCACCCACTCGTGTTTCTCGGGGGTGAGTTGCCTTGATCGGTGGCCACCAGTCCCACAAACAATTCCCTGCAGGCATCCTAAGGGCTGGGAAGCTGCCATGCCTTAACCTTTGATGCCCAATGTTTCTCAGGCGCAACAACTCAATTTTATTTCCCTCGCACTTGTGGTTTGTTTTTTTTACATTTAACATCCTAAATTTACAGACAAAGGTTCCCTGACCTTCAAAAATTAAAAAAGAAGAGAGGGCAGCACATACTTCCGTCTGCTGAAAAAGGTCTTATTTGCATGTGTCAACTCGCATTGAGCCCGGGTGGCTCAATGGGCTAGCGACAGGTAACCGAAATTGTGCAATTTTGTTCCTGCCACAATTGATAGCAATACAAACTTTACGTTATTGTCTTTACGTGAGCCATAAATCATGCTTATCGAGGCAGCTTTCCTGTTCAACTGACATACAAGAGCCAGTGCCCAGTGGGTCATTGTGACCGTCTCATAAACCAAAAATTTTTTCTGACTTCATATTTGTGATGCCAGAAGCCCTTACAGATAAAAATGTTTTCGCAATCTTAAGCAAAGAATTAAAAGTTTCGGGCATCAAAGAATTAATCGGTTTTCATAAAATCTAGCTTAGACATGGCAGTCTTTTGAGTGGGACTTGTATTTTTTCTTCATAGTCCCTGCTACTTCTGTCGCCACTGGAATTTTGCATTTCAAATTGTATGTGCTCATAACGTGATATATGAACAATTTTTGCCCACGCAAAAGAGGTGTTACGTAATTTATTCCGTCATGTCAAGGTATTGCGTCCAAATTTCCAATAATGAGCACACTAATTACACGTGCCAAATTGCATTTCTTGAGGCTTTATTGAAAGACCAGAGAGGACAACCAAGCCACACTCAATATATTGTTCAGGGTTTGTCACTTACAGGCATCTACATCACAACATATTTTTTCTACCCAATACTTTGATCACACAAAAACAGAAGAAATGCACTTTAGACTTGTAAAAGAGAAATGTAAAGTTCTCTTTACAGTATTGTTGCTCAGCCCAGTTCACAAGAATCCAAATGCAGGAAGAATAAATAAGATACAACCAGCACATCAAAACATTGGATAAAATGAAAAAAAAAAAAGAAGGCCTAACGAAAACAACAAAATAAATACAGTGATGCTGTGAACCAACTACAATCACCTCATAAAAAGCTTCTTTCCAACCTATCGATTATTTAAAAAAAATTAAACTGCTATGAAAGATTCACTTTTAGCCTCAGTACACTTACCCCTGTCAAAATGACTTTAAAAAAAAAAAACTAGAGGCCGCAAGAAACAGCCCAAGACACGTATGTCTGCCACGACACTAAAAGGCACACGTGAGCAAGAAACTCGTAAGGCACTAAAAGATAACAAAATTGGGGTTCACAATAGTGCACAATAAATGCAAAAACTGAGCAAACGAACGCCACGTCACGTTTAAGAACAAATAAAACAGCGGCACAAAATTGGCCACAGTCAAAGTATGGAAAGAGAGAATGCTTAAAAAAGTGGGAACACACCAGAATTCGTCAAATGCAAAACTCAAAACCCCACAAATAACGGAAAGAAACAAAACAAGCACACAAATATACAATAGCACCATTTGTTCTCACTCTTATTTGTTTGTTATCTCTCCCTCTCCACAGTTTGTAATTTCCCAAGCCCAGCAGCTGCTTTTACTTTTTATCAGTGGAGACTGGTAACTTTGCACAGTACAGGAACTCGCTCTTCTTTACCAAAACATTGTCTCAGTCAGAGCACTCTTACCTTGCCTCGTTTGTTTAAGGGGGGACATGGCTCTCAAAACAACGTCTTTTAATTTTCAAGTAAACAACTCTGTGAAGCTTGTCAGACTTGCTGCTTTTTTCCAACTGATTTCAAATATTCAATTATTTCTTGAGTCAGTCAATTACTTCCGAAGATAATTAGAGATAATTGGCCATTTTTGGTCAAACAATAGACAAAACAGTGTTGGTCATAAAACTGTCATCTCGATATTTTCCAGTACTATGAACACTGGGGAATGCAACAATCGAAGCAGTCTTTTGATGCATAGCTTGGAACTAATTTTACAGCTCAGTTAAACTTTGGTGTTTGAAAGGGGCGTTCGAAATGGTTCCTTGCCACTGGTGCCACCAAGGTTTAATGAGCTGTAAAATTAGTTCCAAGCGGTGCATCAAAAAACCGATTCTCTTATTGCACTCACCAGGGTTCATAGTATTGGACAATATAAAGATTACAGTTTCATGGCCAACACAGTTTTGCCTATTGTTCCTCCAAAAATGACTAATTATGTCGGTAACTAATGGCATATTTGAAATCAGTGGGAAAAAAGCAGCAAGTTTCACAGAGTACACTTAACAATTAAAGGAAGCTGTTTTAGGAGCAGTGTCCTCCCTTAATTAACGAGCGGTTCTTTGGCTATAGGAGCATGAAAATGACGGGACAAGCGCTGCAAAAGGCCGGTTAGCAACAGTGCCAACAACAATGTAAAAACGTCGTTGAACAAGGTTGAATGTCGTTGACTGTGTACGACACAACACAAGCGACCAACTCTATAGCCTTTGTTCCGAGCAAAAATGCCGAAACCACATAAGCGAGCACTTTGAAATTGTAAAGAAAGTTCAGCCGACCGCAGTAGTAGTTGATCTTGCTTGTTGTTCACAGGCAGTAGCTCGTTAAGCGTTCACAAGGCACAGATCTAAACAAGCAGTTTTCGAATGCGAACTCTTTTGTGCCAACAAATCCCTCTAAGATGGAAAAGGTAACAGGAACTTTTTCCATGTCTTGTTATTTTATTTGCTGGGCACACACACTATATGATGTTAAAAAGGATGTTTTCGCATATCACCAGACCAAACACATTGTTTGTTCCTAATGTCTTCGATTATAAGGAAGCATTTTATCAGACTATGGGATGAAACATCCAATCAGCTCGTACATTTGGTGTCATACCCTATTACTGACGACTTTAAAAGTGTTAATATACACTGGCAATTTTCCCTCTTTTTGTTTGTGTACAAGCACCTAGAAGCTCTCTAAAATTTCCCCAATACTTTGGTTTCTCACTGAGCGACACTTTGGTTCTTGCGGCAGAAAAGCTGGACAGAGCCCACGTGCAGACGGTCCGTCGAGGGGAAAACGTCTCTTCCACGACGTGGCTCCGAAAATAAGACACCTTTCGGTAGAGGCTCCTTGCGGTCAGACTTTGTACATGGGCAGGCGACAGATCTTGCGTGTGGTCCCTGTGTCAGAGTGGAGGAGAAGGCAAAGAGAACAACGTTCAGTACAAAGCAAATCTTCCTGCAACAGCAAACATACAGGGCCACTTTTTTTTTCTTTCTAGTTCTTCCCACGACACCACAACTACTTTCCCCACCAATTAAATGCGATCAAGTTTGCGCTATTGCCTGGAAGTCCAGCACACTAATGGCGATTCAAACTTGTCGTAGTGCGCTCACAGCACTCCGCTTGTCATCCTCATACTACGGTACTTTGACCTTGGTGTTTGAGCATAGTATCATCGGTAATGTAACTGATAGCGAAGCTGATACGGCAGCACTCTGCACTACGAGAAAAACCAAACTAGAAATAGTCGCCCAGATTCCGCTTTTGTCCTCAGATGTTGCTAGAAAATTACGGAACCCAGCGGCAGTCTGAAACTGTTCGTTACATGACCTTTCCTTCACAGAGCCCAAAAACGCATTTTTTAGGCATCACTTTTCTCTCGATTTGCACAGTTTTTCCTCCGGAAATTTCGCACGCGGAACAGTACGAAGTATTCATATAACCACGAGTGGTACCGCAGTGATACGAAAGTCTCGACAGGTACATCCCAGCATGTGGTGCGGCTGGGAAGATCATTTCTTTCGCACTGTGAAGCTGAATGTTTAAACTATGCGATATGGGAAGCAGATCTTGCATTTTGTGTTTCAGTAGTCGTTTAATTGGCGTTATTTTTATTTGGTTAGCGGGAGTAGTTCAAACCTAGAAGTTAGCACTGATGTAAACGTGTACGTGATTGCAAAACAACAAAAAAATACTGCTTCCCGCATTTCATTCTCCACAACTCTGGTATCTATTGATGCCTTGCTGGTAATCTTACGTTGAATAGTTTTTGTTTTTTTCCTTTTGTTCTAAAAAACAATTGAGGAAAATTTTTAATTAACTCGGAAAGCTCACATCAAAACTAATTAGATATTTGAAATAAGCTAAAAAAAACTGAAAAAGCCCATTAAGTTCGTTAAAAGTGGTTGGAAAGCAAAAGAGAGTTTCTAAGACCAGTGTGCCCGCTTAATTGACAGCTCAGCCACAAAAACAAACATTGGTGCTTGGCGATAAGATCTTGCATACTTGGCATTCACATCTCCCTTGCCTTGCTTTTGGTCATGTTGGCTTATCTCACATGACCCCAACAGCACAGAGGTGGGCCAAATACCATTCTCTTTCTTTTTTTGTTAAATCTGAAATTTAATAAGGGATTGCGACTTGATAAGACCTTTTGCAGAAATTCCCTGCATAACAGCTCCTGTGAATAACACACTACCGTCGAAAAAAAAACTTCCAACACAAGAAAGCTTGTGTCTAATGGAGTGGGGTACGTTTCCAGTAAGGAGAGGTGGATGGCTGAGTTGGGCCGACAGCACCAGGCGTGGGAAGATGAACCTCCCCGTTTCGGTTGCTGTAACAGATACAGTGAATCCTTGGGCTTGCTGGCGATTCATATTCGACTAAAGTGCGCAACGCAAAAAACAGGGACAGCAGACAAGAGAGGGCACGGCAGAGGCCCTGCCAAGCTTACGTTGTGCGACTTTTTTGGCCACTGCTGATAAATCCTATCATCAGTGTTCCACTTTACAAGTATTGCCATGTGCTCCCTCTGCATAGGGTGTTGCTAGCATTCCAGATTCCGCAACGAGTCGGCAGTCAGGCTGTCGCCATAAGCGCGTCACATCGCGAACCGCCAGTGAACCCGCAAAAAGACAACGATGAGTAAAGTTTGGTTTTTCTGCTGAGGCGCAAATAGTTACCAGCGCATACCCGCACGCACATATTTGCGCGTGGCGAATATTCACGTGTGTGACTGGCCAGACGTGAACGGAAGCTGAACGTACATTCACACAGAAAGTGAGTTTGCTGGGAAATGCAAAATCGCGATTGTTCTCAAGGCCACAAATGTGAGCACAGCTTTAACGTCCATGTGGTGCGACTCTCGGACAACTGAGTGGTGGTAGGTGGGGTTACAAACTAACATTACCCATAGTGAACAAAAGACGCCTGCAGGCATTTGAAGTGCTTATTCACGTGGCCACCATGGCTGTCATGCGAATTCCCAACTGCACTAAACTGCAACATATAACAATCACTACAGCTCAGTGTGCGACACTTGTTTGGTATGAAACTAAACTGAGACAACCTTCAAAGATGCGACAAAGGATCTACAGTGCCTTGCAGATTTGAGAAAACTTGCCTCCCAGCCTTAAGGGGGGACATGGCTCTCAAAACAATTTTTTTTTAATTGTCAAGTAAACTCTGTGAAACTTCTCAGTCTTGCTGCTTTTTTCCCACTGATTTCAAATGTGGCATTATTTTTTGAGTCAGCGAATTAGTTTCCAAGATAATTAGCCATTTTTTGGAGGAACAGTAGACAAAACAGTGTTGGACATAAAACTGTAATCTTTATATTTCTCAGTTCTATGAACCCCAGTGAATGCAATAAGAGAATCGGTTTATTGATGCACTACTTGGCACTAATTTTGCAGCTCATTAACCTTTGGTGTTTGAAATGGGCATTCAAAGTGGTTCCTTGCCACTGGTGCCACCACAGTTTTAATGAGCTGTACAATTAGTTCCAAGTGGTGCATCAAAAAAACAATTCTCTTAGTCCATTGACCAGTCTTCATAGTATTGGAAAATATAAAAATTGCAGTTTTAAGTCAAGCACTGTCTTGTCTGTCGTTCCTCCAAAAAAGGCTAATCATGTCTAATTAAGTTGGCAACTAATTGAATGAGTAAAAAAATAATGTCATATTTGAAATAAGGGGGGAAAGAGCACCAAGACTGGCAAGTTTCACAGAGTTCACATTCAAAATTAAAAGAAATTGTTTTGAGAGCAGTTTGTTTTTGGCAGAAATTGTTTTGAGAGCAAGGGGCACTGACCTGTTTTTTGAGAACAAAAAACAGGTCAGTGCCTTTCCATTCTGCGAAGAGAATGACCAGCAAAGCTGCTCATCCTTGCAAGGATCGTAGACGAAACAAAACACGCTTGTTTGCCATTTGCGACTGAGCATGCATTTTTGCTATTTATTAATTAGCTGAATGAAACCTGGAAGGACTCCAGCTTTATTCTAGAGGACACAGTAGCCAACCAATTTTTCGGACCTGGAAGGGAACGAAAAACAGCCCGAATATAGGAGCAGTCCAAAAAATCCGCGAGTCATTACTCCTACGGGACAACTGGCAGATCCTCGGGAAAGTCCGGAATATCCAGCAAGTCCGAATTTTTGGAGTCCGAAAAAACGGCCGGCTACTGTAAATCTCAACTTTTGCATGGGGCTGTTTGTTCTCCTCCCGTGTCGTGGGCACCTGACTGTCTGTGTTGCGTGGACACACCAATCAAAATCAGTTGACCACGGAGGGCAGCCGACGGGTCGCATTGGGCCGTAAGGCATGGACGTTCAAATCTCCCGCCACCAGGACTGGCGTGTCATCATCAGTGAGGGCATGAAGCCTACCTGTGTTGTGTGCACGCCTCCCCCTCTACCTCCACCCCCACCCATGCACGCATAAGCGGCAACCGGTGATGTGCGTGTGCTTAGACGTGAACGACACCGGCCAAAACGCCGCTCGAAGAACCCTTCAAGGTGCTCGTATCTGAACCGGAAAAACACCGGTTAAAGTGTTGCTCCAGGAGCCCTCCTAAAAGGCAACCCAAAACATTAGCCGTGGAGACAAAAACATTTCAGTAATACGCGATTTTGCTGTGGGACACAATACGTGGAAACCGACATGTAAACAGCTTTGATGCAAGACGAAAGGAACAATGATGCATGTTAAATGCGCCTGCCATCACCATAGCAGCTTCATGCTCCAACGATAACTTCCCTGAAGAAAGACATCAGCCTTTGTCTTGCTACGGCATAAAATGAGCCACAAGAAGCTTTTTTTTTTGTTTAGTTGTCGCAGTAAATCATGGAAACGAGATATTCCTGCAGTTAAACCACATTTGGCAGTGTGGTGTAAAATGTTCCTAAAGGAGGCTGCTAGAATTAACATGCACACACACACTAATTTTAGCAGGCACACTCCACAGAGTTGCTGCACACTTCCACAACGATTCCCCCGTACGTGTGTCCTCAACAGTTTCAAGGAGAGCTGATACGTGCGCTTCATTTTTTCCAGGCATGCAGTGAAAGAAACACGTTTATAAACATTCTGAGCGCACGTCCCCCTCCCCGCTTCCCAAATTGGGGAATATGAATACAAAGGGCCACGTTCAATATGGATTATAATTCTCTTTCCCTCTTGAATCCCCCCCCCCCCCCCTTTTTTTTTTTCACCACGCCAACGATGTCCACCCCCTTGCACCACGCATTTCCCGACTGCTTGCCAAGACATCGCATTCTAGCAGACATGTCAGAACCAGAAAGCTTACTGCATCGGAACGCACTCAAAGCCACGAAAAGCAGTTCCACACCTGCCAGGTTCGCTGGGATGGTATTAGGGAGACCTGACCGGGGGGAGAGGGGTGGTGAGGGGTAGAAAAATTAGTAGCAACACAAAGGAATAACTTACAGGCATTTTTAATTTAGTTACAACAGAGCAGGAACTGAACCGTCCCGTACAAGCTGCTACTAACAAGCTACACCACTGGTCAGTTGCTAGACCTTTGATGTGGCTGACGCCCCCCTTTTCAGGGAGTCCTGGGAATACTGTCACGCGTAACAACATTCGCCCCTGCAACAATTTGCCAAAAGAACGCGACTGAGGGCTGTCTGTGTCAGACATGGATGCCCAGATTTTTGCTTACTATGCTGAACCGCCTCTCGCATTCAGCGTTTCTGTGGTACTGACCAGTTCTTTCACACATGGCCGACCGTGCTTTCTAAGCTCTTCACTGCTAACAATGTGAACTGGTGTAGCATTGGATCGGATTGTCAATGTAGCTCTGGTGCAATGTGACCAGACTGGGAGAAAGGTTTGGCCAAACACGGGTTCGCATCCAGGAGAATTTTCTTTCGGTCATACAATTATACGAAAACATCAAAACTCGAAGGTCTCTGGGACAATTTAGAAAAACTGGCACTGTGCTCCACCTGAAGTTTTTCCTCTATGCAAATGTATCAACATTCCCCCCCCTTGCTGATCTGCACGCTGCTAACGTTCAAGGGTCGACACAACTGCATTGACGGGAATCAAATACCGTATTTTCGCCTAGCGTATAACCCGCAACCAAAAATGGGGAAAATTTCAGAGCAAAGTATGGGCGTGGATAATACACCGGGGTTTTTCCTTTAGTGCAGCTTCACACGGCAATGCGCGTTGCGCCGTGAAGCTCCTATGCCGTAACACTGACTAAGCCTTCAATGGCAATGATTGCCCGCGAAACATACAAGGACAAGGAAGAAAAAACAAGGACGAGCGCACGCCAACAACTGAATTATATCAGTGACAACTTAACTTTTCGCCTTGCAGTTCAGTGGTATTCTACTTGCTAAATATACGCTTTTTTCTGTCTACATAGTATGTGATGTGTTTGCTTGAGCAGTACCTTTGGCAGGGTTCGTACGGGCTTCACAAGCAAAAAATCAATGGTTTTCAAGGACTTTCAAGAACCAGAAATCACATTTTCAATGTCCCATCTTAGTTATTTTGGGATTTTTATAACTTTTTCAACACAATGCAAAAATTTCGTTATGGCCCAATACCTAAGCACATTAGTGCACATTTAGATAGGCACCAACAGTTCGAATGCTCCCCAGCTTTATTTTTTTATTTATTTGCTTGTTTTTTTTTTGTTGTTTGGTTTTTTTTTTTTGCGCTTTTGCTGATGGCTTTTTTATTTCCAAACTTCATTCATTAATGTGGCTGCATCTCGTGCTTTGTCAGCAGTATGAGCTTATCAGCTGAAATTAAGCCCCACACACTCAGCAAGTGTTGCTTGCAAGGCAGGATGAACTATTACACGTCCACCATTTGCACGTAAAAGCAAAACGCAAATGGAGCGTATGAGGCACAGCAAACACGCAATGCGCGGCCGTCCACAGATTAGATGAAACATGCAAGATAGAGAAAAAAAAACCCGGCTTTCACTGGATTGTATGGTGACATGGATTCTAAAAAGGAGTGGTCTTGTCCCAATGTTGCCTCGTAATAATGAGAATCCAAAACTCGTAATTTCACGCAATACACTGTGAAAACTGATTATTACAAGTTCTTTACATTTTACCCTAAAATTCACGGTGAAAACACTTTAAATTCTTGTGAAAAGATAGGGTTATTGGTTGAATTCGCCAGAAAAAAATCATAGTGGGTTTTTAAGGACCCATCAAAAATTCCAGGACTTTCAGGGCCTTGAAATTGACACTTCCTAAATTCAAGGGTTTTCAAGGTTTTCAAGGACCTGTTGCGAGCAGTGTTTGGTGCAGCCTTTCCTGTATGAAATGTGCGGGCAATACGTGAGGATTTTTTTTTTGTCTTTTCCGGCGGGCTGAAAGTGTGGGTGCAGATTATATGCAGGGGCTGGTTATGCGCGCGAAAATACAGTAAGATGTGCACTGGGCACAGAAAGACCCGTGAGAGCAGTGCATAGGACATAGCAGCTGTCTTCACAACCTGCAGCATTCGGCTGCATTTCTCTGAGCTAGTGCGAAGAAATGCACAACCAAAAAAAAAAAACTTCCATTTCCCACTACAACTTATCCAATAAGCGGACGTGGAGGAAGGGCTAAGCACGACAAGGACTCAACAAAGTTGCTCTCGACTGCAAAAGAAACTACAGGCTCAGGTTCTTGTTTCGCCTGTAGGGGTCACAAAAAGCAAGATTTGGCCTAAATTTGGCACAGGTAGCTATAAAAGTTGCAAGACGTAGCACCTTTCGCTTTGTGCTGCAGCTTGGCACAGCAACCACATCCCTGCTAGTAGCTTTTTCACTCGTTCAAACATTGCAGCTGTCTCGATAGGCAAACGGTACGGTACAAATCCAGCCCCTTGTTCCCTTCCACACTTCATTCACAAAGGTGCATTCAACAGTTGCAGTCGAAAACACCCATCCCAACACCGCCCCAAGTTTAAGGGGCAATGAAGACAAAACACAACTGTGTTCATTTTGAAAGAACTCGCCTTTAAAATGAACTCCATTCCAGCCGTGAAACACGTTTGCTTAACCAAAAAAGGGCCGGAAATATTGAACAAGCCTTCAAATTTCGTTCTGCAGTAACATAGTGCAGTAATCCCTCGTTATAACGAATCGCCTTACTCAAAATATCGCTTTATTCGAAATTTCTTCTGGTCCCAACCCAAACACATGCATTTTGGACCGCATTACTCGAAGCGCACGAAGAGCTTGACCCGCTTAGAGCAAAGTGGCGAGTGGAGGCGTCGTCGAGCGGTGGCGACCCAGCGGCGAGTCGGGCGGTCAACATGGTGGGTTAACAAGCTGATTTCTTTCCCTGGCGATTTTCTTGAGCTGTCATGCTCGATTCGCGCCATCCGACTTTAGACAAACGGTACGAATAAGTGGCAGGGTCATTGAATTTTGTTCCTAGACAGTGGTCAATGTCTGGACGCGACGGTGCGTGAACACTGACACTCGAAGCGTAGAATTAGCAGTGTCGTCGACAGCAGGGCGCCGAAAAACGTTTGTTTTGCAAACTTCACGGCTGCACAGCCCGGGAAAGAAATTGCCCAGTGATCATGCAAAACTCCTAGTGCAAAACCGGTCAGTTTTCACGATTGCGCTGTGTACCGACAATGACCGGTTAATCATTGTTTTTTGAACTCGGCAAAAACATTCTCAGACTCGAGCCACGCAATTTGCGACGCTTTCCAGCGTGAAACCCTCGTAGCGTTCAGTGAAGCCCGTGTCAAACCCCCAGCCTCATAAAAGTGGCCACTGCCTTCTCCTCCTCATTAGCTGTGCAGTCGGCAAGGCGTTCGAACGCCAGTCACTGCTTGGTCAAATTGGAGAAGGTGTTGCTCGCCCCCGCAAGAACTTGAAACAGTCAGAGCTCACTGCCTGTTTTTGCACCTGAATAAAGCTTTGCTTCACTGAATACATTGTGTTTTGATTCTTCGCAGTTGTGACGCAATGAAAGTTTAACTACCTTAGCTCTTCTCCAGTGGCCGCTTATATCGAAACACCACTTATAACGAATTTTTCTGCCATCCCGCTGACTTCGTTATAACGAGGGATTACTGTATGTGCAGGAGCAACAGTACAGTTGAACCTCGTTATAAGAGACACTGATGTAAGAGACAAATGGGTATAAGAGACACTATTGACCCACATGGTTGGCTGCCCTATCTTTCCCATTAAATCGACCTCTTTTATAACAGACATCGGATGTAGAAGATTGGTTATAAGGGACAAGTCATCCTTGAAGTTTAATCAATAATCTCGCTTGTAACAGACATTTTAACTTCAGATGCAGTGCCACCAGTCACTAATTGCAGTTGCTTCCATTGTGGAAACACAGGTGGACGACAGACGCCTGCAGTCGCTATTTATTATAAGTTCAGCAAGCACACAGTGGTTCAGCCAGCTATAAAATGACAATGAGAAGCCCTGCCAGTGGAAATGCAACAGATAGAAGTGGTTGAAGTTAACTGCCATCCATTGAATGGAGCACGACCGCACATGCGGGCTCTCCCACTCGCGTAGCTCCCAATCAAGAAGCACTGCAGATGTTGAGTCCTGCAAGCGTAATGAATAGCCTGAGCACACAGCGGAAGAAGCTGTGCGCTCTGGCTATTCATCAGGCTTGTGAACTCAACATCTACGATTCATCTTCCACAAACAAGAAAAGGAAAAAAAGCTTGTGGAATCGGTTGTAAAAAACAGTGTAAATACAGTCGTGAAGCAAACAAAGTTTCATAAATTCTTGGGCCAAACATACATTAGAATGAATCTTTTGCAACATGCTGTAGCGTTCCTTTGATCTTATTTTAGTCATACGGTGCCCTCATTGAACTTTGGTCTGATTAGTAAGTGAAAACATGGTTCCCTGCTTATAAGAGACATCTCGTATAAGAGACAGAAACTGCTCCCCGGTACGTGTCTCTTATAAAGGGGTTCAACTGTATATGGGCCCGCATCGAAACATAGTTATTATAGTTAGCTTTACAGTTATAATAGTTAGTGCCTGGAAGTCGCCACTGCTTTGACTGTTCCTATTTCCATTATTTTGCTTGAAGCTTGCTAGGAGAAAGCTGGCATCACGGTTACCGGAATAAAGCAGTCTCTTTCATGAACGAACTAAACTCGCATTTTATTTTCCCGGCCCCTCTATGTTGGCAGGAATAAAACAAGTGTCCTCTCACCAGACGGCGCCCCGCCGGCAGCGCGACACGTGTCCACTGGGGCAACCGTCGCAACGAAGGTCTGAGACCGGACAATGGCCGTCGGCCGGTTGGCACTCCCCCGGCCGCCCTGGTTTCGTCCGGTCAGTCTGGAACAGAGCGACCGGCAGTTGCAACATCACTGTGCGGTCATTCTAATGACTATCATGCTCCAGTGGATAAAAATTTCTACGCAGTCCACCGGCCACAAGTTTCCAAAGATAGCAGACCTGCTTGTTCTGAACTAAACATACTAAGGGCCACAATTACCATATTTATTCGATTATAAGGCGAGGTACAACTTCGAGACTACGGATTTTGGGGGAAAAGAAACCTCGCCTTATATTCGAGTAAATACGGTAAATTGGCTGCCACCAAGTATCATAAAAATGCAAACAAACTACTATTTCCTCGCAATGGACACTGCAAACAAACTACTATTTCCTCGCAATGGACACTTCCAGTGATGCTGATTTGTGAAGTCTCGAAAAAAAGGTGGATTGCTTGAAGACGTTTTAGATGGTGTTAAACTTCTTCAACGGGCGTGAAATTCCCTTGGCAAATCGAAAACAATGTTCAAACACGTGCACGTGCGTGCAAAAGGCTTGGACGCCTGTCAAGGTTAGGGTGATGCTGCTAGTATTACTTTTATCAGGCACATCATACCAAATTTGTCCACAAAACCGACCCCCCATAACTGCTTTGTTTTCTGCTATTCTGATTAGTCATCAGTTCACTGTAGGGAATTCTGGGAATTGGTGTTTCGCTGCCCCCTCTCAAATATGTGGCCGTGAAAAACAATGTCGCCTCCCACTGTAACGCACATTTAATCACTGAAATAACCCCCCATTAATCAACTTGCGGGTGTGGCGAAGACGACTTAAAACGTAACCACTCACAGATTGAAAACAATTTTTAGCACAGCTTGAAACACAACGCCGTTTTCTGTGACGACCAGTTCACCTCCCCATTAAACTTCTCATGAGATAGTGAAGCCGCCTGTCTTGCGATGCTTACCGACTTCCCCATTAGGCACCCAATTTTCCAGGGGGAAAAAAAAAAGAAGAGAAAACTTGCACCCACGATTGTAACGTGCACGGAACTTTGTGAGCGAAACGAATGCGAGAAAAACCGGTGATTTATTTCCCAGTATATCACTCATCTCACTCCTCGTCGCTCTCCACTGACCTCAACATCTCGTCCTTGGTGCCTTCAAGTGCGTTCATGGCAACTTCTGAACTAACGTTAATTGTCGATGGGATCGTGGCCCAGCTCGCACGCCATCCCGCGAGCTTCTCCAAGGCGCACGCTTCAGCCGACGCCGTTTTGAACACATGAGAGCGCCTTCTGCTGTTATCAATCGCGCAAGTGGACGATTTGACATTTGTGTGAACGCGACCAGAAATAGAAAAGCTAGGCGCCTATGCTCCCCGAAAAAATTGTTTAAGCTTTGGCGCCACTTGAGATGGCGATCGATGGGGTGGGACGAAATCCAGTTTCAGAGTTTTCCGTTTCGTGATTCTAACGTGCCGATTTTTTGGCCTATTTCCGGAAAAAAAGCACGCGATTTTCGGGCCTATTTTTCCGGAAAAAAAGTGCGTTGAAACGGGGTAATGTCGGGTCTTCCTACGGTACTACTAAACTTCACCTCGGGTCTTCCTGAAAATGTGAACAGCTAAGGATACATTTATGCCACATAAACGCAATCCTACCTCACACTTTTTCCACAAAAAAGGAGCTCAACACGCTGCAACAACCCCATTTTGTCCCTCGCACTTTGCGACATCACGAATCAAAGTGCCAAAAAATGTACCAGGGCAGCAATACCGGTAGTCCCACTTCTGGATTATGTTGTTCTGGCACTATTAACGAACCACCGCTACCGCGAGTGGTGCGCCTATTTTCTTGGCACTGCCCTCTCAAGTACGCAGGGTCGAGCTCTCGAGGGTCAAGTACGCGAGCCAAGTATGTCTCCTCATGCACATATTCACACTTGCTACTCGAAATTGTGTCATACCTCTGCCCCTTTAAATTTTTGTGTGCGTGCGTTTGCACCCAGTTTCATTGACTTTTTTTTTTTTGCCTCTTTTGATTTTAGATTTATCCGGTGCATTTCAAGATTCGTAAAAAGTTTCTCTACCAGGCGAGCGGTAATAAAGGGGTGCTGACTTACCTTGTCAGCTACTGAACAAATGCACTTTTCTAGGCAATGTAAGCCATATGCAGACATCTGCAATACCCAGCATGCTTAGGTTTTCACACTTTTAAACCGGGCTGAACAGCTAGCTTCTTGTGCCATTACAAACGTAATGTAACGTAATGTAACGTAATATAATGTAAAACGCTTGCGATGTACAGAGCTACGCTACCTTCATCTTCACTATAAGCCTGTACCCATGGTTCGAAGGCGGCCATATTTGTGTCGGCACAAAAAAAAGGTGTTCGAAAGCACACAGCCAGAAAGGCAAAAGAGCAGAGGCCGCTTACAGCTGCATTTTTTCTGGTTCGAAATAGGAACCATGTTCACCAACTGAGGGGTAAATAAAGGCGTGAAAGCGTAGCACGTTTTTGTGAAAATGAAGGCTTGAAAACGTGAGAGTAAGTTCTCTGCCTTTTTTTTTTTTTTTTTGCGAAATGAAGACACTAAAGCGACGAGGGATGCCATCGCAGTCAACTAAAATACGATTGTTTTCAGACTCAAATTTAGCGTACTTGCTGGTCGTAAACTCGCTTCTTGCGCAAGCAAAAAAATTTTTTACGCATTAAGCGGAGAAAGGGGGGGCAGCTTTTACATAAGGCCGCCTTCCTTCAACACTGGCAGCTGTGTGGCACGCAGGCTCTTTCAGCCGTTGTCGACTACAGCACCGCCGCTAATTTTTTTTTTGGCACCCGCCCGGACTATTGTTATCCCCACCAGAAAACCTTCTTCCTGCAGTATGGCTATCCTCCCCCTTCTAAGAAGAGCAGCAAACTGAAAGGGTTACCCTTCCCAAAGGCGGCTGCAATGCTCACCACGTGGCCGAGAAAGTCGCATCTCTCGCACTTTGAACAACTCCCTCCTAGGCTGCGAAATGATCACGTGTAAGAACACGCGCAAGGTCGAGGATGCTGTGAATACTGGTACTCACTTGGAAAGGCGTCTCTCCAGCACTTTCTGCGTGGCTGACGAAATCCTGCCCCCTCCAGCCTCCTGCGAGCAACAGAGAGCTTGTCAGCGAGATTGCAGTTTTTCCCTCTTAGCAGCAAAATTTTAAGACAGGCAGGTCGGTGCGCACAGAGCACGACAGCGCGGCAAACCCGTCTTGTGGAAAAACAAGGGAAGCTACGCTTCCACAGACCCTTTCCCCTTTGAGAAGGACTCATGAAACGTTCATCTCAGATTTGTGCAGAGAAATTCATCACCATCATCATCATCATCACCAGCCTGTCTATGCCCACTGCCGGGCAAAGGCCTCTCCCATGGATCTCCAATTATCCCGGTCCTGTGCCAACTGTGACCGATTTATCCCCGCAAACTTCTGGATCTCATCTGCCTATCTAACTTTAATATGCCACCCCCTGCCACGCTTGCCTTCTCTAGGAATCCACTCTGTTACCCTTAATGAGCAATGGTTATCTTGCCTTCGCATTACGTGCCCTGCCCACATCCGTTTCTTCTTCTTACGTTCTACTAATATGTCCTTAACACGCGTTTCTTCCCTGACCTGCTCCGCTCTCTTCTTGTCCCTTAATGTTACACCTATCATTTTCCGCTCCGTTGCCGCTGAGTGGTCCTTAATTTAAGTTAGACCCTCTTAGTGAGCCTCCACGTTTTTGCCCCGTAGGGGAGTACTGGTAAGATGCAGCTGTCATGCACTTTCTTCTTCAGGGAAAGTGGACGTAGTAAAAGTAAATGTGGTGGCCGCCAAGCTAGTTTTCCACGCTCTCCGTGTACCGTCTTGTGTACTTCCCCTTGCCAACTTTTGAATTTTGAGCCGCTGTCCCGACATCCTAGCTTCTTGAAGACCGGAAAGAGGGATAGATGAAAAGAAGGGGAAGTCACAGGGTTTCAGTTTGAACACCTACACTTGCTCCTTCCCTGTTTCCAAAGGGGGGCTACGAAGATGAAATACGAGCTCGTTTTATTAAAAAGACTGTCCCGTCCCGATAGCGATTCTGCCCGCTTTATCGCGAACTTAGCAAATAACCGAGACTTAAAGAAAACAGATGAAGAAGGGGTGTGGCTCCCCAGTCACTTTCGGGCGATTTCCCTATGATATCGCAAGATCTTGTTTGTGCAATTAGCAGCCACAGAACTAAGCCACCAGCAACAAACACAGGGTGTCTACAAAGTTGATATTTTAAGTGCGAATGCACTTCTTAAGCGAGCCTGAATCGTCCGCCGCCGTGTCGTAAGACATAGCAACAGCATGCGGGGCGCGCGCTCCTCGTCTTCCCTAGCAACGGGGGAGATGGCGCGCGCGTACTCTCCTCCTCCTCTCTCGCTCAGTGACTGCGGGTGTTGGGCGCCTCCTCTCCATCGGGGCGGGAGAGCTCTCGCTCGCGTAGCGGGCGCTACTCTCCTCCTCCTCTCTCCGCTCAGTGACTGCGGGTGTTGGGCGCCTCCTCTCCACTTCGGGCGGGAGAGCTCTCTCGCTCGCGTGCGGGCGCTACTCTCCTCCTTCTCTCCGCTCAGTGACTGCGGGTGTTGGGCGCTCCTCTCCACTTCGGGCGGGAGAGCTCTCGCTCGCGTAGGGGCGCTACTCTCCTCCTCTCTCTCCGCCTCAGTGACTGCGGGTGTTGGGCGCCTCCTCTCCACTTCGGGCGGGGAGAGCTCTCGCTCGCGTAGCGGGCGCTCCGCATTCCGACGCGTGAGGGCGCTCGTTGTAGCGGACGCGTGGCGCGGGAGGGTATTAGTCGAGCGCGCGCAGTCGTCGAGAGCGGTCGCTGGTCCTGCATCTCATAACGATGATGGCGGACCGGGCAACGGTACCAGCAATAAAGAGTGAATATCTTTCTTTGTAGTTTGTGTGCGTGTGGTAATCTCTCGACTACTCATTAAGATCACGATATCCACCGTAATCGCGCAATCAACAACGTGCATTCGCACTTACACACTCTCCCCCTCGGGGAAGTGCGAGGGAATTTTTTTAAATTCCCCGAGTCCTTTTGATAAATTCCCACACAGAACATTATTTTAGGTCAAGACGGGCTGACACGATGTTGCCAGTTGCTGTAATCCTCTAAAAATGCATGTTATAAAATAAAATATGACCTAATAGAGTTTGAATGCTAACCGGTAACTTTTATCACATTTAGAAAGAAAACATAATGGAGTGGTAGTAACATCGACAGTGAATAAAATATCGAAAAGAATGGTAAAACTGTACTGGGATGTTCTCAGCTGGCACTCAATACCTCAGTGCTGCATTTCACTACTTCAAAGAGTTTATTTTGGTTTGAATAAGGGGCACCTGCATCTTGCAAACACCGTCATTTTAACTGCCCCTAAACGCTGTGATACTTGTAGCATCAAAGCGTTGCATAGGATGAGCAGAGTTCATTTGGGATTCACATCGGAAATCAGAAACACCTCAACTACAGCCCGCTAGGGTGTCTCCGCATAAAGTTCTTTTGGCGCTCAGTGAAACCTACGGAGCCGAAACACGCCCTGTCCTTCCTACGCAGAGATTATAGCTCCAGCGTGCAGTTAACAGTAGCTCTTGAACGGGGTATATTCGATACTTACGGCATATTTTTAACACAACCACCACCTTCTAAAGTTGAAAATTAAGTGAATGTGTTTTTTTTTTTATTATGCCAAGATTCACAACTCAATGCTTCGCAACATGCGTCAAACTAACTAGAAGCCCTGGGGTGCCAGGTGTTCCACCATAGGATTGAGATCTACTACTGCCCCTGCCCATGTAGGCTCCCTTACGCTGCCACAACATGTTATCGGCAGCACACAACATTTTCTGGCGCCTTTCAGGAGTCTACAATCTAGGAAATATGCCAGAACATGAGGGGAGCGTACAGGAGATCGGGGAGGGAAGGGGGGGGGGAAGCTGTATGAAGCGAGTTTTTACTGGGACCAGTGACTTCAGTTGGCGCCATAAGCGACGGCGCCGGAGGGCTGTCCACTTTCGACTCGCTGTTACTCGAGCCAGCATTACAGTACATAAAGTACATAAAGTTATGAAGTACAGCTAATTTTCCCTGATAGATGCACAAATTCCCCGAGTTTTTCCTGAGTTTTTCAAGGCTATTCAAAATCCCCGAGAATTCCCCGTTTTCCCAGTTTTCCAGGTTAATAGACACCCTGCAAACATGACTAAGCGATCGTAATGGGGCCTGTAGTTCCGTGTGATTGTATCCTTTGAATGCTAATGCGCATTCGACATGCTATTACCTACATCTTTATTCCTGACTCACGTTAAGTCACTTCTTTCCATATTACACCAGTATAGAGTAAAATTTTCAAGTTTTTCAGTATTCTTTACATTTTTTTCTAGGGATGGGAAAATATTCGGTGTTGTCGCATATTCCATCGAATGGCTGTCTATTTGTTATTTCCGAATCATTCAACGCTCCCGGACCGGCAGCCAAAAGCCAAGCTTTTCAGGCAAGTCTTCGAAGATGTCAACCCAGGCTAGCTGCAAGACCACGCCAATGCGGACATTTCTATCCGCGTTCGACGAGCTCTCGGGCGCCATCCCACTTTTCGTTCAAAGCAAAGGCGGCACTGAAACGGAAACACTGCGAGCATAGCTGCATTAAGCCGGTGAACCTGTTCTCCTGATTCGATACGGAATTGGCGGAACGCTGTTCAAAACGGCAGTCTGTAACTTGTGCTTGGGTTGGCTACGACTGCGGATACTAGTGGCTACAAAACTGTTCCCTAGCTGAGCTTTCAGGTGGCGCTAAAAGCCCCGGAGCCAACTGCGTGCCACTTTTTCAACTTTCTACACATGCCACAAAAGGTCTGTCCCTCCAACAGGCCTTGAATGAAATCCCCAACATTCCCAGATCTTAGCGTCTCCATGCGGTACGGTTTACGCAGATGCAAGAGCCCACACGACAACTTTGTCTATCTGCCAGTTCCGTTTTAGAACGCTCTCTCTAGGCTCACACGAAAGCATACATGCGACCATCCACAACGAAGTGTGCCTCAGATACGAACGTGACCTGCCACCACCATCGGATTTGCTTACGAATAAAGTTCCACATTGCCGTCAATGCGTTGTGTCTTCTCTTTCTGTGAAATCAAATGAACCCCACCTTTACATTCTTGATACTAGCATGCTAAAAAAAAAAGACTCCACTCTGATTGCACCCATGGGTTAATCAAATATTATTTTAAGAAAGTTCTCCAGAAATTCCCACGGCTTGCAACCTTTCTTTTCCTTTCCTTTTTTCACCAAAGCTAACTCTTCAGCAAGGTTAAGTTTCTAAACATTTTGTGCCAGCCACAGCGTCAAAGGTGCGGTGCCTGGCAGTTACATATTACACATGCTCTACAAAGCAGATACTATACATTTTTTCCATTTCTAAAGCAAAGTACGCTTGCTTCCTGTAATTATTAAGCTTCGAATTGTTCAATTTCCGCTTTGTGTTTTTCAAACCTTTTTTTCTCCCTGCTTGCTTTTTTACAGGGGATAACGCCTAATGCATTGCAAGGGTACTCGCCTTTTCAACTTGTTTTTATGTTTTGTTTTGTTTTCCACATTGGGCACTATTACCCTGTTGTGGAATCACGCAGTTTATGGCAACAAAATGCGCGTTGTGATCCCAAACAACGGTTGTAGATGCGTGACATTCGCATCAAACACAACTTTTTGCATTGCTGCCCAGTTTAAAAAAATATATAAAGAGCACAGCACATGAACAATATGGGCTCGGTAGACTAAAAGAAAAATGTCTTGACAAACTGTTGCGCTCGCTTTCCACCAAACTAGCAACAACAAAAAAGAACCACAATACGGTCGACTTGGATAATGCGATCTTAAAATTGAATTCAACCTAGCTTACTGGCGCTGTAAGGGTCCAAATCTAATAGTGAGTTATAGCAGAGCGGAGAAACGGTCCCGGTACGGTACCCAGTATGCCTGCACATGCGCACCAGTTTTTCCACCTCGGTGCACGCACCAAGTACCGTACCGGGACCGGTTCCTGCTCTGCTGTAACTCTCAACAACCGTGGTTCCCACCAGGACTAAATCAAAGCAGCCAACTTTAACCAGAGTTACTCAATATGCACTAGTTTAAGAACTCCCCAAAGGCCCCACGTTTCAAAAAGCAGTATACGATTGACCCTCTTGGCCAACGAGGGGAAAGTGGACTAGCCTGCCATCTGTCAGCATAAAGTTAAAGTAGTACTAGAGTGCAAGCACAAAGGAAAAACCGAGGAAACATAAGTAAGCGTTGCCTAATTCAATGCTTCCTGGTTTGAAAAGCTAGCTTTGTTTGATTATTGGGTTGTGTTATTATACAAATGCTTGGCCGAGTTCAGTTTCTGTGCCTAGCTAAGGGCCACGCCACTACACTTCGCCCGCAGCTTCAACAATGAAGCAAAGGTGCTTGCACGGTCCCGATTCCGAGCAGGAATTTTCCAACTGGCGAGTATCAATTAAAGAACTCTGGTGACAACAGTTGCCTTTTTAGAAGATGTTTTCCTTCCAGGCAAAGTCTCAGTGACAAACCCTGAACACACCTGACGCCCTCCGCCATCCAAGGCCGCACGGGTCTTCCTCTGCGAGCGCAGCTGGCCAATCAGCTGCATCCTCTCTGCGACCGGGATGTTGAAGAAGACGTCGTGAAGCTCGTGGCATGCGGACGTCAGCTGCAGTGCACAAGGGGAAGAAGAAAATGAATGGGGAATATTCCGAGTTGTCAAACATTCGATCGATCTCTCTCTATTCGTTATTCGCTTCAATTCCGATTGCAGGTACTCGATATTTCAAATTATTCAGCGCTCCCGAATAGGCAGCTGAAGGAAAAGCTTTTCGGTCAAGCCTTCGAGACGTCATGCCAGGATTGTGACAAGATGGCAAGATCCCACCCGCCAATGTGGGCACTTCTATCATCAGCGCCAAATTGGTTGCCTTGCCTAGAGGTTCGATGACCTCCCGGCTGCCATCACACTTCTATTCAAAGGCGTAACTGAAACGATACCACCGCCAACATACCAGCACCAAGCCGGTGCACTTGTACTGCCGATTCGATCCATAATAAGCGGAACACTGTTCGAAATGGCAACAGGTAACATGCGCTTTGGTTGGCTACGGCCACGGATACTAGAGGCTACAATACTCTTTTTTTTTTCAACGAAGCTTCTAGGTAGTGCTAAAAACTCTGGAGCCAACTGCGTGTCACTTTTCTATCACCTGAACTTGTGAATGCGGTAAACGAAAAGTGTGCATGTAAATTCCAAAGAAATAATCAACTGGTGATAGTTTCTCAAAATTCTGTGCCTGCGTGAGTTCTAATTCCTAGTCGAAGTCATCATTCGCTCATTTTTCTTTGTAATTTGTGATGTGTACTATTCGAACTATTTGATTCAAAATTATTCGGCCATCCCTAAAAATGCAGGGAAAAAAAAAAAAAAACTATTACAGCCTAGCTGTCGTTTCTGCACTTTCATTTCGTCACTCACGGTGCCCAAGCTCACTACACGCCACAACAGTCAAGGCGCGAACCACATGGTGCGTTTCCACATGCGATTCGTGTGCGTCGGCGTTGCGTGCATGATTTTTTCATGCCCGCATCGACGATTCAACGCCGACGGCAGTGGGAGGAGCCTGACGACTTGCACCAATGGGGAGGCACCCGCCTCATGGCGGCAATTTCAAAGCACTCGAGACAGCCGGCTGGCTCCACTAGAGATGTTTACGCTTACTACCCCGGCCGATATTGCATGGACGCTTTCACCAGCAGCGCGGATGATATTTTATAGTACCGTTTTCTTCCACATTATCAGCTCCTTTACCCCACAGGCAACTTTGTGTGTGCCTTGAGCGGCATTTTAAAGAGTGGTTAGAAGAAGTCGCTCGAGCGCCCGATCACTTCGTGGCCGAAGCTGTCGCAATGTTGCAGCTGCTGGCCGCGCCGCGTGCAGCGTGCGGGTGGTTTTGCAACGAGGTCAGTGCACTTAGGGCGTGCGCGGCGCGTTTTCACGAGCAGAAAACAACAGCCCAGACGTTCCTGGAGAAAGAGCGACAAAGAAGGGGGAGAGAGCCTGCACGTCGTAGTTGCTTGCTCGCTCAGCAGTATGGTGCTTCGCCGGATCGTTCGTTATCATCCACCTGGCCGCGCAGATCCGTTCGCAACAGCCGGAAATTTTTCCATTGCAAACAATGCAGTTTCGCCAGGGCTTCTCACAAAATTCGTATCATCCCGAAATATGTATCACCACGAATCGCATCATCAAGATTCCTCTGTAGTAGTATGACACTCTATGGAACAAGACAAGGCACAATATGGCCCACATCACAAATAATACCAAGCAAAATTTGTTAGTTGTCTTGAAAAGAAACCCAGGTAAACTCAGTACCTGGGCGGGACTCGCACAAGGGCTCACCAGAACGCGATACAAGCACGCGAATCCAACGTCACCACAGCTCGGCAAATCTACCTGACTAAAATGCCAACCTAGCCGACTCAGAAACACATGCTAGGGACGTGCACGAAGGACTTCGTGAGGGTGCTATTGAACCTAAGGGTCAACTAGGTCAATAACCAAGCATGTTCACACTAACAGTTCGTCTTGCCTGGCAGTGGCCAATGCAGGTATGTGCACAATCATGGAGGATGTGGCGATGGGACACTGATGCTTTCGCAATCATTACGCCATAAGGAGTGCTTAGACGTCCCTGTAACTTTTTCTAGTAACGTACACAATGTTACCGCAAGCTGCTTTGCAATGCATGCACACTTCAAACTTTTGTGCAGTGAGCTGCTGTGGTAGGCACTGCTAACCATACCAACCTGTCCCCGACCATATTTACTCAATGCATTTTTAAAAAAAATAAAAGCGGGATACCAATGTCATGGGGTTGACTTGGATTCAAGTGTTCACATTCAAATGTGCCAAGCACCACTCATTCAAACCCAGGAAGCAGCACACAGTTAGTGCCACCAAGAAGTCCGCTAAAAACAGACCAGTATCCACTCGTATCCGCAGTCGTAGCCAACCGAAGCACAAGTGACATGCGCCCATTTTCATCATGCTTGCACAGCAGCGTTCTGTATTGGGTTGGCCACCAAAATTCTAACTACCTAATGCCACTACATCGATAGCGGTGTCCTTACAGTGCCGCCTTTGGAGGAAAAGTTGTGCTAGCCAAGGGCTTGTCGAACCTCCAGGCACGGTGGCGATTCGGCAATAACGTCGTGCCGGAA
This sequence comes from Haemaphysalis longicornis, assembly GCA_013339765.2. Lineage (NCBI taxonomy): Eukaryota > Metazoa > Arthropoda > Arachnida > Ixodida > Ixodidae > Haemaphysalis > Haemaphysalis longicornis. Next base: position 195,634 of record CM023454.1, on the reverse strand, counting down.
GAGGTTTCAAGACAAAACTAAGATGGCATCCCAGAAAAAAGCTTCAGCACAGGCCCTCAAAGTGTGCAGCATTGCAAATGCGCTTAAGAGCTCCGAATATGGGGGTGCCTGCTACAGTCTACGCTCATTACAGTGCATCCGGCAACAATGGACTTCCGGTTACAACAGACCCTTTCTGTTGGTTTGTCTGGCCCCCATGCATTTTAAATGGAGTCCACTTCACTAATAACGAACCTGGCTAAAGCACACCATCGGCTACAACAGACTAAATTTTAAGCGAAAATTGTTTCGCCTGAATGCTTCTAGCGGACTTTCATGGGGCCAGCACCCAATATGGTTTTCCTTTGTTTAGTTTGGCAAAAAAACTGTTATCTCTGGCAACATTGTTGGCAGTCGGCTCGTTCATGCAGCCATGCCAGTGCCAGTGGCATTTTTTTTGTGTGTGTGTGTGTGTGTGTGTGGTGTGTGTGTGTGTGTGTGTGTGTGTGTGTGTGTGTGTGTGACCAGCGGCATGGCAGGGCAGCCGATTTCACTGTCGGATAAAATTAAGCGTAATTAACGCTGCCGAACATGGGGGAAAACAGGCCGACATCGCCATAAGTACAGGCCTGTCTAAGCAGATGGTCCGCTCGACCGTCAAGAACAGGGCCGCTGCCGATAAACGCGACTCCGCTGAGATTGAATAACAGCGCTATTGAATACGCCAAGTGGTGCACCCGGAGGCGAGTCTGCCCTCGTAACAGTTTCTTATGTAATAAAGAACTCGGGTTCAGTGAAGTTCGGTCTTTATTATTCCCACACACGCATCGTTCCCGTTCCGTTCGGTGAAAAAGGTAAGAAATGATTCAAGTAGGGGGGTTGGTTCCCATAAACTGTGTGCAATCTGCTGGCCACCTGGACTGCCTTCCCACGGTTGGGGCGTTGGCATTCTACTGCCATGCGGGGCCGTTGAAGTTTAACTCCTGTCTGCCAGTACCCGCCTGCTTGCTTGCATCCGTTCAACAAGTGCTCTGGCCCACCTGCAGCCCTATTCACATCAAGCAGCGTCAAACGAGGGTTAAAGAGACACTGAAGAGATTTGTAAACACTGCAGGATCAATAGCGCAAACTGCAGTCTGGAGTCTCGAGGCCAGTTTCGACCCCTCCTGCCGTGTTTACGCGACTTTATTCAGTAGACGACCAATCAATTCCAAAGTGCTGCCCTCTCTGTATCCTCCTACCCGGTTTCCTATGACGCCACGAGATGGCTTGACTTGACTGCGCTACTGCACGGCTCGCTGACTTCCCGACAGAATCAGTTAACCCAGCATTCAGTCGGCTGGCCGCCGTCAGGTCGTCGAAATTCATTCGCCAAGTCGAAACAAAACCACGACATGTTTGTGCCTGGAAGAAGGTGCCTTTTGTGTCCGTAGGCTGTATCAAGCGTAGTAAATTCTATGAAGCCCAAGTAGTTCCCCACAGGCACACATGCGATGCTTTGCTGACTGGTACACCGTATGAAAAATGTAAGGTCAATCGAAGGCACAAGAAGAGTCAGCGAAGTTAATATAGGTGCTAACGAATGAAATCAACCGGAACTTTTATCCTACAGCGTAAAATTAAAGTTTGGGAAGCACTTTTTGTGCTGGGAAGAAGTCAGCAGCACGACCACACACCTGTGAATGGGTTTCTGTCTAAGAAATGCAGTCACTAGACATGACATATTGTGGGAATTTGGGGGGCGCATACTGCACAAGCACTACACAAGAAATACTAGCCATGTGAGCTGCTTAAAATGCTAAAAGTAAATAAAAATGTAAACTGGTTATACATTATATACTTTATATTTGCACCCATAGAGTTGCTGGCCTATGGCCGAGCGGTCTGGTGCACTAGCCATGTTCTTTTTGCAAGTCAAGTTTAAATCCCTAATAATGCATGTTTTCGTTTTTTTTTTTAATTTGATTTATTTGTGTTTGAGCAATGTTTTCTGTACGGAATTCACCATTTTTGTGCTGTAACGTTCATTGCTCCTTGAGCGAGTTCACAGAACACATGCAGACTGACACTGACGCGCTGGCGAGTTCTCGTTTGGTGTGGTAATGTCATAAGCACCGACTGCTTGCGGCCACAGTCCTGAATCAGCTGACCTTTGGCCTGGTGTGAACATGCCTCTCACGAGACAGGAACGAGAAAGGCAAGCTCCAAGGATGGGGAAAAGCTCATCGCATTTGAGCGTCTGCGGTGACACGGAGGGCGTTCATCCGCTGCGTAGGCCTCGGCTAGTGATTTCTACGATGCCAAGCCGTCCTGGTAGGCTTATCTCACGTGTTTTACAGCCGACAACATGGCAGAAGCGCGGTATGGGGATCATTAGAGGCATCGAGAATGCCCATCCAACGATAATGTCGATGCCAAGCATGTGTTCACAGAACCGAAACCGAAACTTGTTTGAATGCTAATCTTGGGCATCGTACAATCACGTAGCACCTTAACCTGACGTCACTGCGGTTAGTTGGTGCAGCCACCGCAAACCGTGCACGGCAGTTTTTCTTCTTTCAGGCTTTATAAAAGAAATACTGCCTTATCGTCTGAATAAACAATGAAAAGTGTGTTTATTTGAGCCAGACCAAGGCCGGGATGAAGAAGCGGTGTAAAAGATTTCCTCTGGTTTATCCCCGCCAGGGTCCGTCGTGTGAAGTAAACTGTGTGCACTCGAGCATTGTGCAGGGGCGAGACAGCGGATTCAGATTTGGGAGCAGTTTTTGGAGCAGCGAAATCTTGATTTTGGAGCAGAAGAACCTTGATTTGGAGCAGTTAACGACATGTCACCTTAGGAGCCTAAAAAGCAAATTTTTTGGCAACTCAGAGAGGAAAACCGCACTTTTTAACCGGTTTTCAATGTACGTAACACTGAAACAGCCTTTTAATGAAGTTTTTTTTCTAGCAGAGTATCACAAGCTATGAACTGCCCTACCTTTTTACAAACCATTGTTAAATTCTTAGACTCTATGCATAGACAGCGTGGAGCTCATTTGAGAATATTGAATTGAGAAACTAAACAATCGTATGGCACTTTTATTATCGTATGAATGCCGAAATTATTATTTTTGTAATCCCAGACTGGGCTTTACGCACAAGTGTAGAGCCACGGCAAAAGTTGCGCGAAGCGAGGTGACAGTCGTCGTACCCCACCAGCCCTCCCATTTCAATCCCCAAGGTGCACGTTAGCCACCTCCTTCTTGGCATTAAAGGAGCCATGAAGACAAAATACAAGTTGGGTTTATTAGAAAGACTCCTGATAACCATGATATCAATATCATCGCAATGTTCGAACAAATAATGGAGATATGAAAGAAAACGTGTGAAGCAGTCGTGACCCCCTAGCCAATTTCCGGCAACTTTTCTATGACGTCACAGAACCTTGTTTGCGCGATTGGCGGCCGCCTAACTGAGCTGTCGCGACAACACATGACTGGACGTCTGTAATGGGGCCTCTAGTTCCATTTGACCACATCACTTCAATGCTAACGTGCAGTTAACGCACTGGAAATTATGTTTTATTGTTGGCCCGTATGACGTCATTCTTGCTCAGAACACGTCACTGTGGCGCAAAATCTGAAAGCTTTTAAGTACTTTATTTTTTTCCTTAAAAAAACATCTTTTGTGGCTGTAATGGAGCTGAATAAGATACTGAATCCTAGTTCTTTCAAATTAAACGAAGTTGTATGTTCTCTTCATGGCTCCTTTAAATTTCACTTCAGCTATAGCACTCTGTATTTTCCATGTTGTATGTGATTACCGTGTTTCCCGGGACCTGTCTGGGCACTTGCGCATACGTCACAGGACAGGGGGTGGGGGGGAATGCACCTCCTCGCCCTTTTTGCGTGTGCAGGCACAGTCGGGTCCCAGTAAAAACAGTAGCTACGTAAACGACGGAACAGACAGACTGAAACAGCCGGTCCCCCTATCGGACACTGCTTGAACACTTTGCGGTGATGCAGCCTGCGCCGCCACTTCTGCAGTGTGAATCGTCCCATTCCCGCCGCTCGCAAACTCGCTGCCAAAGGCAGCAATAACTCGCCGCTTTATAACGCCGCAATGAGTCCGAAATTTCACTTCAAGTGCACACCGTGCCTCACACTCAAGGCCGAAACCCAGCGAATGCGCGGGCACCACGTTGTTTTTGATGTACCGTATTTGCATGATTCTAAAGCGCACCCTTTTTTGTAAAAATAGGGGTTCAAAAATACCTGTGCGTTGCAATCGGACTGAAATCTCAAAAACCTCGAAACCGGAACCGCCCACTCAAAACCCAAATGAAGAAGCTCAACGAATGATGGCCAGCCACATCGCCATCGGTACCAGGAAGTCTTCTTCCACCCGCTGTCGTTTTTTGTTCGCCATTTTTCTTTTTGCAATCGTTCCGGCTGCGTCATGGAGGAAACGGGGTGTCAAGATGGAAAAGAAACGACGGTTTCATTACGTCTGAAGAGGGCGACGCTCGAAGACATCCCAAGGTGGGTTCTTGGTGCCTGGAAGGCCCTCTCGCAGCCGATGGTCGTGCGTGCCTTCAAAAAAATGTGGCATTTCGAACGCCTTAAATGGCACTGAGGATGACTTTCTGTGGTCAGTAGACAGTGAGAAAGCTCTCCAACTCAGACAGCGAGTAGCGTACAATGTCGACATTGCGTGATTGTGTGTGCTGACTGACGGCGAGTAGCCTACGATGTTGACCTCGCGTGATTGAGTTTGTGTGTGCCAATTTATGTTCAATTAAATGCTTTGTGCAATTTTGAGGTGTCTGTTCATGGCATGATTCAGTGTGCGCGGTAGAAGTGGCGGCAAGTTACTTTTTTGATTTCCAAGTGTTGAATTCTACTGCGCGTTACAAATCGCGGGCACGTTAGAATCGTGCAAATACGGTACTCCCGTCTTTCGAGTCGCGCAACTCCCCACAACAGATCAAACGACTAAATGTGAACCCAGCCACCCCCATAACCAAAACCACAGAAGAAGTCGGCGAAGAGCACTCTGCCTGAACCATGAGCAACTGCTTCGCCCGGCGGCCATGCTTTCTCAATTTTCCCCACACCAAGACTGCGGCGCCTTGAAATCTCGTTCCAGAGATACGGCGCTCCTAAAATTGCCGTTTTTTCATCACCTTGCACAAATAGTTTGCCGCCTCGGTACACATAAGTATTTTTTCTACAGGACTTTGCAATGGTTTTCGAAGGTAAAACTTTAAAAACTCACAGAATATAACACGTGCAACCCGACATTGTGACTTTCGAAAAAACTATCTCGGGGACAATAATATTATGCGAGTTTTTTATTGAATGATCAATCAATTAACCTTCACGAACAGCATCACCTTGGAGATGCTGGAAAAGTATGCCGTCAGTAAGCATTTTTTCACCACTGAAACTAACGGAAGCGTTAAAATCCTTGGCTCTCGGGCTGTTCTGGAGCAGTTTGGCGCAATTTTCGAAATTTTGAAATTTGGAGCAGCCTGGCGCAGGAAAACAAAGCTTTTGGAGCAGCCTGGAACCCCGCTACAACAGGAAAAACAAATCTGTATCTTCGTGCTTCCCCTTATTTGGGCTGGGGTTCTAAATTGCACGCCAAGCGAGTCCGACTACACTCGAACCAAAGCTTTTTTTGGAAGAACAAGTAGGTTGGCAATAATAAAGACATGCTCAACGCTCTAAATAGTAAATACACTAAAAGGAATTGAAGAAATCACAAACCGTTAAAATATTACAAATTCTCCTTCAAGTAGTGAACGTGGTGTTTGCCCACAAGTGAAAGCGGGCTTGTCGTGCTTGCCGGCGTTTGAGCGCGGAGCCGCTTAGCAGAGGAACTTGCCTTCTCGAAAAACTTCCAAATTTCACTTCTTTTTTCACCGTGGCTAATGAATGGCACGGCACGCGGACGTTCCAGGAGGAGAATCACGGGCGTGCGACGACCCCGTAAAGGAGGCGATGGAGCTAGCCATAGAAGTCAAGGGTCTGCGGGTGATGATAGTGTGTTAACAAGGCCAGAATCACAAAAATTTAACAATACCATAATTTCCTGCGGCGCACAGTCGTGTGATAAAATTAATTAACAAAAGAAAAAGATATTTTACGAATAAGGGGGGGGAGCGTCATTTGTCAAAAGGCTTGCGTAGTAATTTGTTTTTTGGGACGCATATTTTGTTTCCAATCGTGAAAACGACGCACCTCATTTTCGTATGACGTTTTTGGGCTGTGTGCTCTTCTTTCCGGTTTGAACAATTATTTCGGCAATACGTCTCTGCGGGCGAAAAGGAATAAAATAAGCATGGCCGAAAAGCGCCAGCTATCTGTAACTTTTTATACATTCAGTATTCGACGAATCTTAGTCGATTCGAAAACGAATATTCGAACCCCTACTTTTTACATGCGCGGCGAAAACGCACCCACAACCATTGCCACCCAAAACAAACAAACAAAAAAACTCGTAGACGGACGCCATTGTTTGCTGGTGATAACGATGTGGCTGGCCGTCTTTACAGGAGGCGCAGGCCGGTTCGCCAAGCTGGAGCTACAGCCAATCCGCATCCAGTTGAAATCGCACGAATGTGCTCCGCTGCTGGCGCGGCGCCGTCATGTATGCGTTGTGAGCAGCTGTCCTTGCCGTTTTCCTTCTACCATTCTTCATAGCCAAGAGCAAAAATCATGTTTGCGTGTTTGGTCTTGAAGCCAAGTCATCCATCTTAGTAGCGAGCGCGGTCATGTTAAATGCAAGCGCGCGCGTCTTGCCTGCCAAGGTCAGTAGCTGCCGTGCCCTGTCAGAGGATAAGATAACGGCACTGCTCCTGCCACAAGCGAGAGGGGGGCTTCCGACAGCCTAGCAGCTATCTGCAAGTAATCAGCTCGGTGGACACGCCTTGTTGTACAGCAATACCTTTTGAAAGCCTGCATTTCTTCACCCCCCCCCCCCCCCCCCCGTAACGCGTTCTTTGGGTGCAGTGAAAAAACAGATAACCATTGGTATGTTTGTTATCCGAATAAACATGACGTTATTGCGCGTCACTCCTTTTTTCTAAACATTGTATCTTTCTCTAAACATTATGCTGCCAATGATGCGGAAACATACGGGGCTATTTTTCTGGCCTTTCCGTGGTGTGTTGGGGCAGATTTCGCCTCAACGAATTTTCGCTTCAACGAAATTTTTCGCACGTCCCGTCAATTTCGTTGTAGCGGGATTCGACTGTAGTGGAAGAAAATGGCAGCTGTACTTCTTAATTTCGCATGCATAAAACACAACTGCATGAAAGCATTTCAACAACAACAACAAAGAAAACAGACTATCAGCTACAGTTTTTATTGAAACGAACGAGATATATTAGGGAGCATGGCAAAAAACACCGATAAACCAGTACACCAAAAGCGAAAAGCAAGCGTTAACGTTCCTCAAACTTTTCTAAAGTGTGTGTCTTTTCCCGCAGTTTTTCGCTACGAACTGATACAAACTTGCTCGGTTTGTGGTTTGGCCTAAAATGCAACTGACAACCGCTCTGCCCCTGCATGTATTAACGCCCCGCATATCTCTCGATTTAACTCCACCGGGAAAAGGCCAGGGGGGAACAGATTTCCCGAACATTTTCTGAAAGGAACAGGGCCATTTTCCGAACACACCCCTCACACAGGTGGCTTACTTGCAGCAGACATCTCAAGCAGCGCTGTTTAGATTTTCGAGGGCACAGCAAAGAAGACGGCCCGACAAGGTACAGTATGCATCAGTGCGGGCTGTTCCTTGGTCCACCTCACAACAACTGCACCAGAACCATCTCCAGCAGACAGTGCGGCCCCCTGGCAGCTAATAAAACCAAGAAAATTCCCAGCGCTCGTGTGTGTGTGCCTCGCAAAGACCGCCCAGCGTCCCTTGCGTATGTCTGTCAAGCCAAGCATACCCACTTAGGGAGATTGGGCGAGATTGGCCAAAAAAAAAAAACATTCAAAACTGCAGTGTTTGTCGTAATCGTGGCAGCAGTTGCGTCAGAATGAGAGAGACACGTCATTGCGTATGCCCCTCCAGGTGATGTCCCATGACTACCACTTACAAAAAAAAATGAAGGAAGCTCACACTTATAGCAACAATGATGGAGTAAAGGTCGTTGCGGCCGCGAAGAAGAAGCAAATCGGCCGCAATCGTGGACTTAAACCTTCCTGATGGTCGTGAAAGTTGCAAAGAGCTTCGCTACCTTCAAGTCTCACATGTTAGAGTGAGCTTCGTTCACCTTTTTTTTTTTTTTTGCAGCTAAGGTACCTCCCCCCTATTTCCGTCTACGTCGTTCAGTATCGATCTAGTTGCCATTCAGATGTATACCGTAGGCTAGAAGCCGAAAGCATGCGACAACACGGAACAAGGTCAGACACTGCACTTCACGACATGGCAGGAGAAATCGAAAGCTGGTAGAACGTTTAGAACAAAAGAAGCCAGGGACCCCTCTCACCCCTCACCCTCCCCCTCACCTGGGTGATGAGCCTCTGGTGCAGTTCGACGTCCTGCGGAGTCACCAGGCCGCTCCGGATGTGTGGCTCCCCGTGGAGGCGCAGGGCGCACTCTAGGGTGTCCTGCAGAGACCGGCAGCACAGAGCATGAACTGCTGCACAACTTCCACATGCGACCCAACCCATCACTTTTCCACTCTTAACTTAAAGAACCTGACGGCAGTTGGGGGGGGGGGAAGCAATTCTTGTCTAAGTGGAGGCACCGCGCTGCGTGTTTATTAAAGCGAAGCTTATATGTCTCACTTGTGGTGTTGTCGGAAAAACCAACTGCAGCACAGCCAACTTTACATGATGGGCTTCCACAAGGGCACAAGCGGTTTAGCGATGATGATGATGAAAGCTTTCTCTAACAGGCGCACAGACAGCACGTTGATCGCACCACACACCGGACCAATGGGAAGCCCAAATCAGGGGCAAGGCTGAGCTAACCAAATCAGAGCGTTCAGGTGACCCGATCACAAACTCATAGATAGGAAACCACAACACCACACTAGGTTAGCTCAGCACTGTCACAGATGTGGACTTTGGCTGATCGGATTAGGGACTTCACCCTTGTGTCGGAGAAAGCTTCCCACTTCAACGATCTCTCTCCCAGAATCGTACCGCTATTGTATTCGAAGCAACTCCACCACATCCAAACACTGCCTTGTCCACTCCGTTGTTCCGCTCTTCCGATTTGCACCTGTTCTCTGGAAGTGCCACCTTCGAATTCAATTCCTACAGGTCAGTGTCTCAGAGAATGGTGCTCTTTGCAAGGGACCAAGAGGAGTGCGTTGCTCCGAGTAGACAGGCTACCCTTGGAATGGAGGGGGGGGGGGGAGGGGAGGGAGAGAGAGAGAGAGAGAGAGAGAGAGAGAGAGAGAGAGAGAGAGAGAGAGAGAGAGAGAGAGAGAGAGGAGAGAGAGAGAGAGAGAGAGAGAGATTGTGAAGGTACCAAAGCTTTCTAGCGTGGCGCTCACAGAAAAATACCAAGAAAACAGTTCACGTGCGCCTGTGTCGACAGACGCCCAGTTCGCGAAGCCAGTTGGCGCCGGTTCTAGCACATGCCGATGCGATCCACTTTGAGAGAAATGTGGAAGCCTGCGGACAAGACAATCCGGGCCCACAAGTCACGCATGAGGAAGACGACGATTACTACTATACCACGGCGAAAAAGCGACGACGGAACATGTAAATAAACAATTTCCAACCTTTTTTAATGTGTGGGGGCGTGTCCTTCAGTGCTTACATAGAAAGAAATCCTCCAGCTTCGCCATGGCTCAAGCCTTGTGCGGCTCAGCTGGCAAGCTTTCGACAGCTGTTTTTTTTTTTTAATAGGGGCTCTACCTTTTATATGGCGAGGCTTTGCTAAGTAAAGAACAGGTGACTGCAATAATGCGCCGCACATCGATTGTATCGAACCAGCACGCAGGGTCTTAATCGCACCTTGTTGTGTTCAGTTAGTGCAACAATTAAAAGGCATTTGCAGTCCCTGAACTGGACTGCTTTCAAAACGAATTCCTAAACAACCAGACAGTCAAAAACCTCGTAAACTGACACAGATAAGAACTGAGGGAGTGAAGTTTTTCCACAGCCCTGAGAGCTTCACTAGATATAAAAGTTGTACGGTAATTAGGTGAATGAGCAAGATTGCCACTGCGCATAGAGTTAAAAGATTTTTTTTTCGTAAGTGCTCAATTTTATTTATTTATTTGTTCGTTTATTTATTTATTTATTTCCAATACTGTTAGTCCTTGCGGGCTGTTACAGGGGTGGGAGGAAAATAATTTTCCACAAACATGTAACACCAGTTCCTGTTAAGGAGTTATCACAAAAAAAAAAAAACAGCAATTGTAATCTAGAGAAAAGCAAACACTGTCTGTACAAACACGAGCAAAAGAGAAAGAAACGACTGCTTGTAAAAAATAACATAAAAGAGAAACAGTGTTCATCTGCTTTCATGTTCTGCAATGCGACCACTATTCCGAATGGCCGAGAAAGGACAACTTTTCTCCGTCTCATCCTTATTACCGAAACACGGCAAACCCAACAATGCTTGTCAACTACTAGAGGCAGTAAACAAGGAAGTAAGAAGAAGCAAGAGAGGAAGCGAATACAGGAAGTGAGAGGACCGACCCTGATGGTCTGGATGATGGACTGCACGCGCTGGGTCTTCATCAGCCGCCGCGTCAGGTGCCCACGCGCCATGGCCGTCAGCCGGTCGAAGCAGCGACGCCACCTGGGGTGCAGAGACTGTAAAAGAGACACGGTCAAAATGGTGCGCTTTTTCTAGCAAAACCGCTGTTCACACACACTCACTTGAAAGCACTGGGACATAAAACCACATTCGCTTCAACACCACCACCACAAACTATACTCGGTTACAACTCAAGAACGGCACCACCTCATGTAGTGTATCACTCCGCCAAAGCATCGGACCAGTGACGTCAGTGCGCGCGCGTTTTGAAAGGGGTTTGCTATGAATGCGTGATATCGTCGGCCTTGTCTCACGCAGTTTGTTTGTCGTCACTGGAGTCGTTTATAAGCATAGTAAGTCCAAAAAATCACGGGAACGGCTCACGCCATGTTCACAATATTCCCAGTAACGCTCTACTTGCGCCGCGCGGAGAAACATCCGGCTACGGTGATAAGGCACAGCGGCAACTTCCGGTGCCGTTCTTAAGTTGTCACCGAGTATAGTGTACGTAGTTGTCACGAGTCCTAGTCAACTGCGTAAAAAAATACACTAGAGTGGCGGTACCTAAATTGAATGCACAGTGAAGTGCAGGTGTACAGGGGTGTACAGGGACTAATTTTGATTGATTGATTGATTGATTGATTGATTGATTGATTGATTGATTGATTTGTGCGCCGTAGTGGATGGCTCAGGATTAATTTTGACCACCTGGGGATCTTTAACGTGCGCCAACATCTCGTACACACGGGCAGTTTTGCTTTTTGCCTCCATCAGAAAAGCGGCCTCCACGAACGGCAATCGAACCCGCGTCCTCGTGCTCAGCAGCAGAACACCTTAGCCACTGGGCCACTGCGGTGGGTGTGTACAGGACCCGAAAAATCTCCTCTGCAGAATTGTAAAAATTAAGCACGGAAAAAAGAGAGAAAGAGAGAGAGCAGTTGCATCAACCTCAACCATCGCTTGACTATTATTTAGGTCCGTCATGGATTAAAATGTAACCTGACCGGGAAATGGGACCAAATTTGTAGATTCAGTTGGGATTCCATAAATATATACACCAAGATTAAGGTGACAACGCATAAACACTGCCCTTGAATAAAACTGCAGATTCAACTGCACCTCCACAAAATGACCGACAAACATTGCCAATCATGTAAACAGTTTGGTGAGAGCTGCCTACCAACAAATCTACGCACTGTCTGTACATTGAGTCTGCCTGGTTGCTTACGCAGTGATGACACCGCCCAAGAAATGACTTCAGGGTCAATTTGCTAACGACAGTACTACAGGCTACGCACTCGCATCATGGGTGAGGACATTTCCGAAAATGGTGTCACAAATTTGGGCCACATGATTACGTTACATGTGGTGATACCTCTTACGGCAACATCACATCTAGGAGTGACATCGCCTTCTGTTGTGCTGTCACGTCTGCCATGATACTACCACAAACCGTGCCCTCCGTTTTGTTCACTTTTGTGTTTTGTTGCCTGCATCTGAGTCCACCCAGCTGTCTCATCTGTGCTCGAAGTGAAGTGCGTGTTCTTTTCCCTCTGTTCTTGTATGCCGCACGGGTTATCTCGTTTGATAGGGAGACTGCATTGCCCTGTCGCCACTAGGCTAGAATGCTCTTTTTTGATCACCAGTGTTCTCAATTTAATTCGACGGCTCCTCCAAAAATGGCTGATTATCTCTAATTAACTCGGGAAGCGATTGACCAACTGAAGAAATAGTGGCATATTTGAAACCAGTGGGGGAAAAGCAGCAAGACTGGCAAGTATCACAGAGTTTACTTCGAAATTAAACGTAGCTGTTTTAAGAGCAGTGTCCTCCCTTAAAGGAGCCATGAAGAGAAAATACAACTTCGTTTAATTTGAAAGAACTAGGATTCAGTATCTCACTCAGCTCCATTACAGCCACAAAAGATGTTTTTTAACGAAAAAAAGGCAAGAAGTATTTGAAAACCTTTAAATTTTGCGCCACAGTGACGTGTTATGAGCAAGAATGACGTCATACGAGCCAACAATAAAACATAATTTTTCAGTGCGTTAACGGCACGTTAGCATTCAAGTGATGCGGTCAAATGGAAATAGAGGCCCCATTACAGACGTCCAGTCATGTGTCGTCGCGACAGGTCAGTTAGGCGGCCGCCAATCGCACAAACAAGGTTCCGTGACGTCATCGAAAAGTTGCGGGAAATTGGCTAGGGGGTCACGACTGCTTTGCACGTTTTCTTTAATATCTCCGTTATTTGTTCGAAGATTGTGACGATATTGGTACCACTGTTATCGCGACTAGGCAGTCTTTCTAATAAACCCAACTTGTATTTTGTCTTCATGGCTCCTTTAAGGGACCAACATATTTTGTAAGCTGGCTTCCCCCAGTGTACGTGGCACAGTGCAGCACGGCCACGTGAAACAGAGAGCAATATTTTTTAGATTTTTGGAATTTTTTTGGTTGCGGCTGCCGCCACTGGCATCGAAACGGTTCTCTTCCGAAAAAACATGGCGTTGTCCTCGTTGACCACTTTCGACAGCTCGCCACTTCATTCACCGCACGGGATTTTCAAGAAGCTTGAGAAGCAAAAAGCTATCAAAACGAACGAAGCGAGTGGCCTGCAACTTGTACGCCCTAGTGAGACCGACGCAAACGGGACTCTCCGCCATTTCCGCATTTCGTTCGGTTAAAACCAGCCTTGCCAGCGTAAGTGAGCGTACCATTGCACCGTTCAAGGCATAGATTCTGAGCAGTACACTAAAGTCCTTTGGAGTTCTCCAGCCAAAGTGTTGGTTTGTGTTGAGAAACAAAGGAAGTGCAGGGAAGGAGACACAAACTTGCTTGCATACCCAACCATGGAGCTAATGCTAAGAAACGAACTATATCAAAGGCGTATCTGTCATGGCGAAACTGAAACCAAAACCAGCTTATCAGGAACTACTTTGGTGCAGTAGCACAGAGCAGTTAACTCCCCCCTCCGTAGCTTTCTCTTCACTGCCACAGAGAGTTGTGCCCGAGTATAGAGGTGTTGCTGTCTCTACCCACCAATCGTGTGTGTCCTTTGTGCGTGATGTAGAGATAGTGCCACTGTCTTTATGATGCAACAAAACAAATCCCCACTGCAGGTAATCCTACCAGAACAACAGATTCTCTGGACATCCCACTTCACAGGGTAGAAGCGCTCCGATTCTCCTACCTTCTTGAGTTCATTTATGCTTGTGAGGGCTATGCATGATAACACTGCCTACTGCGGGTAAACTTTTTTCAAGCTTTTCCCGTGGTAGAACAATATTGCGCTAGAATCTCCCCCTACTAAACCGCATGTGATGTCTGACCAGCACCAACCGTCCAGGAAACCTTGTGAGCGCGAGTAAAGAAAGAAAAAAAAAAAAAGGCAAGCAGAAAGCTGGAAGCGGCTCTTGTTAGCCATCAGCTGGTGCTATGGCAGTCAATCTTCAAGTTAAGCTCACTAATATTACGGCCGCGCCTCAATTCGCTTGAAGGCGATTGGTGGTGAAGAAATGAAAACGGCTGTTGCAGCAACATACAGCACTCACAATGTCAAATGATGTACTTATGTACTAGTACCAGAGCCTGTGCCTGTTTGGACCTGATTCTTGGTGCTGTGAAAAATGCAGCAATTGTCAACGAAGATAAAGTCCATAGGCACCCTACACTGGGCAGATGCCACTGTGAGCACAGCACCTTTGCTAATAAAGCCGCCGTAGCGCACGCTAGGGCATCGATAAACGGGTGGCAATTACTCAATCCGCTATCACCCGCATACCGCAGCGTGCCATGTCAACGGTCTACGGGGCCTACACTGAGACTAGGCATGAAGGAAGGCAGCCGTGACGAACGCACTGGTTTCTCCCCGCCCTTTTTATTATCTGCAACACGATTGGTCGGTTGCAGTAGACAAAAAACTCGCTACAAGAGATACTCAAAAGGCCTGGGAAACGTGTCTCTCATAACCAAGGTCCTTCGCATGCAATGTTGCTAACATGGCGAACACAGGAAAACCAACCAAACTGCTTTCACTTTTATGATCGAACGCCCGTGTGTCTCTTGTAACCAATCGCCTGCGTTGCGTCGGCGCGTGCCACAATCATCATCATCATCATCTCTTGTAATAGTGTCTCTTGTAATGAGGACTTAGTGCTGCAGGATTTACTGTAGGATGAGGATTACTTTACTCTACCAGCGACTACCGGCTTTTCGTTCGTTTCTCTCAGACTTGGGTTTCAGTGGTGTTACCCAAGCTGCCTGCCTTGTGTGGCTTGAGCCGTGATAATCGCGGGCGTTGGTATCTCAGGCAGGGCGCCGACCCTTGCATCAATTAAATGTTTCAAACAGAGGCTGTGATGAGCATGGCATCTTTCATAATATAAATGACACCCCGAACCACCATGGTATAGAAAATGGCACTGCTGCTTGGGCGGCATACATGTGCATATGCGTGCCTACAGCAAAGCAGCACCACAAATTAACCACAATCACCGCACCGCCGACTCTGGTCGCAAGCCCACTTCGGCTGAGAGCCACAACCAGCTCTCAAAAAGCGGCCTTGGCTGCTTCCTCGTAAGTGGTCGGGACTGCATTCGTGGCAGCTGCAACTGGCAACCCAGCACTGTGCAAAGCTCTTCTCCCCAAACACAAATTCGTGACTTCGAACGGTGTACGGGATGCCAGCCTTGCCACCCCGCTACAGGTGCTCTTCACTGCTTTTCCTTAAAAAAGAGGGAGAGAGGGGGTGGACGAAGTTTAATTCTGAACGCTGCACCACCTGCCTAAATGCCATTAGTTGCACCCTCATGCCTTCCAATGTTTGCGATGGTCACACGTCTGTTACGACATTACCGTGCGACTGGACAGACAAATTCTTCCACATTTCATTCATTGAGCCCTTGTCCTCCACTTCCTAGGGAGCCCATCTCCCCTGGTCCTCACCTGCCGGGTTTCCGACAGCAAGTCCAGGTGGATGGAGCTGGCCAGGGAGGCGTCTTGAAGCCTCGCGGACTGCTCCGAGCGGCTCGCCGCAGATGACAGGTCAGCTGGCAGGCTATTGCTGCTGCTGTCCCCAAAGGAGACACCCCAGCCTGCAACGCAAATCGCCATACGTGCAACAGGGTCTTTCAACACAGTGATCGCACTCACTTAGCCCCAGAGCAGCATCAGGCATGTCGGCCTCACTCCTTTTATGCCACCTCGCTAATTTACCGTCAGGTCTGTTCAAGCTTCACATAGAGGAGTGGTAATAAAAGAAGAAAAAGAAAAAGTACATAACAAAGAAGGAAGAGTCAATAAAAGTGTTTGTTTGATTGATTGATTGATTGATTGATTGTGGGGTTTAACGCGCCGATGCAATGCAGGCGATAAAGCGCACCATAGTGGAGGGAGGGCTCCGAATTCATTTTGACCACCTGGGAAATCTTTTAACTGTGCGCCGAAATCTCAAACACACGGTGTTTTCGCTTTCCGCCTCCATCAGAAAAGCGGCCGCCACGGCCGAGAATCGAACCCGCGTCCTCGTGCTCAGCAGCACAACGCCTTAGCCGATGAGCCACCGCGACGGGTAATAAAAGTGATTGGCGAGTGCTGACCTGAAGTGAAAGAGAGGGGCTCTCTCCTATTGTGTCTGAAACTTTGCGCCATTCCTTCTACCACTTGCACTGTCCCCCAACAACTCTCCCTTCAACGGCTCCTCCTCTTTTAAAGCTAGCACCTCGATTTTGGCTGGACCGTCTTGCGCACCAGTTTGTTCCCCAACCCACAATGGTCGGTTCTTACCCCTAAAGCACAACATAAGCCACTTTTCTGTATACTACTTGGCTCTTCCACCCTGGTATAGCCACTCTGCCAAACATAGTGCACGCCCTGAGGGTCACTCACACATCCACAACTGCTTCAAGGTAAGCAGGCCCATCCTGAGCTTCAACACACCGCTACATCTATGTTCCTCCCAATTTTGACGTAACAGCACCACACAATAGAGTTGGTCTCGATCCCGTCGACACTTCCGTGGAACCACTGCAGCAAAGCTCTTCAGAACTGCACAGTTCTTGCGATGCGCCCTTTTTAATGTCGGTTAGTAGGTGTTAGCGAGATTCTGCAGCACTGTAGAGTTTAAAGTCTTGAGGACTCAAGTTTTGAAGAAAGACTGAAGTTTTTCAGTCTCAAGACTGAAGAAATTCTTGAGACTGAAGTCTTGAGGACTGAAGTTAAGGTCTTACAGACTGAAATCTTCCTAAAAAAATCAATTTTCTGTAAATAATTTTATTTGCAATGTACAGGTCCCAAAGAATGAACCTGCAAAATATCGTATCTGTATCATAAGTATTTACAAAGCTGTCGCCCTTTGAAGTCGCCTAAAAGACCATTTTGCCTATGTTTCAAAACTTCGTGCCCTGTTTTCTCGGAACCAATTTTTTTTCCCACGAGGTCAGCTGCCGGGTAAAATATCTTGGGATGTCCTGGTTTGATTTGTGTCATTTTTAGCTGCATTCGAAAGCTTATGAACTGAACAGTGCAGTAAAACCACAAAACTATAGTATTCCTTTTTGCTGGAACAAGATCTTATGCACTTAGTTTTACAAAAAAACATTGGTGATTGATGACCCGACGTTTATGAAGTTTACAGCGTTTGCAGAAACAAGGCTAAAATTACTGCAGTGGTATAGCTGCACTCCCTGGTCCTTCTAGAGCACAAAGGGATAAAAAAGCTATTTGAGTATGAATCCCAAAATGAGGTGGTATGACATAGATGAAAACTGACTGGATATATTTGCTCAGGATGTTAAAACAACACTCAATGCGTAAAGCTCTAGCGCATAGGTTAAAAAATAACAAAAATGTCCTCAAGACCAGTGTCCCCCCTTAATTAAAGTCTGCCAGCACTACAGACAAGAGGGACTACCACTAAACAGCAGCTCTCTTTCCCAGATTCAAAGGGCACATTTTTCAACGCGCACTGCATATGTCCATAACTAATGAATTCTCATTTTCAGCAGCTGAGCAACACTTTGAGCCTTTTCGAAAAAAAAAGCGTTGCTTCCGCATTGAAATACTGATTTCAACAATGGCAATTCTTGTCTGAATTCAATGATGATTATCACACAATATTCCACGCTCCAAGACCACAGGTCATTTTCAAGGAAGGGTATGCGTTTGACCGTGTTGTACAGTAAAGTGAGAACAACTTTCAGAGCCACAAACAGCGAGAAAAGGCCTCCAATTAACTCTTTCGTTGCCACGCCTACTCAAATCGATCACTGGAGAACGACGCTTTATATTGCCGATTTCGACATATCGTAGTCGTTTCTCGTACACCTAATGTGCCCGCCCCACTGGTTAGTCTAAGCACTGCACTTTTACAATCAGTTTAAATTTTCCCGCTCCAGTGACATTGCCATTTTTGATGGCGTTTCTTGCCAGCTTAGGTACGTGTGGTTTCGTGAAAGGTGGCATGGCAGCTGCACTTGACAAAAAGCATGCCACTCTGGTTATGCTGTATAACCGTCAATTCTTTTTTTTTATCAGGAGGCTCCCAGCAAGTCAAATACCAAATCGTGTTGTCAGCTTGGTAATCCGACAGCGTTGAGAGGTGATAACAACATTAAAATGACACCAGCTATTCACTAGTGATCTTCGGTTCGGAGAAAGGGTAGCGTTATTTTGCCAAAGAATATTTCTGAAGGTCCCCCGCGTGTACAACAAGTGTGCCTGGCATTTTCATCCAGTTTCCAGCAGTTTCGGTTTCGTTCTTGCGTTGCGAAATTTCATATTTGGCGCTACTGCGCAGTTACCCAACTTCAAGCCGATTTGCCATGGCGCCTCCGTCACCCGCTACTGTTCCTTGAAAAAAGCATGCTCCTCGTGATTCCACTTTACCCACGCCTTATTTCTGTGATAACAGCTTCAGCTGAAAGTCTAAAGATAACACCAAGTCGTTGGATATTAATTCAGACGAGGGGAGCACTTCCAATCGGCCTTGAACAGGGCGAGCTGTTCACCGAGTTTCGTTTCCGTACAAGGGTATTTCCAGAAGTCTAGTGTTGCTTCTGAGTAGAACTGTCTATTCTGACAAAATCTCCCAAGCTTGACGCTTTTTTTTTTTTTTTTCGAAAATGTTAGGTAACGCTGCAATGTAGGAGGCTCGTAGTGCTGAACTCTCTTCATAGCACAACAGCTGCTTGGGGAAAGCTTGCTGGCCACGATTCTAGTGCATCGCAACTTATTCCTGCAAGCAGGGCTACCATAGTGAGTACGAAGATGATAATAAACTGGGAATGAATATTCTGACAGATAAGTGACGATCAGAACGTTAACAAGCATCCCCCACAGAGTTCGGTTTTCAACTCCCAAGTGGATTTCTTCGCGTCGCTTGCTTGCCTTGAATATTGTGCTGGCCGTAATCACTGACAAGGTGTTTTTACATCACGCGAGGACTAATTGGTGTCTTTAAAAATGTCAAGCCACCAGATTTCTTCCAGAGAACCATCCACAATTGCGAAGTCTGAAATAGAGGTTGGGCTTCACCTCAAGGCATGGGCACCATGCGTGCTAGCATTTTCTTTCATACCTGGCAAATTGTTCTGAGAAAATCAATTTTTTCCTAGAATGGGTATTTGAAATGTTTACCTACAAAATGTATATTCTAAATTTTTTCTACTACTGGCAGTTTGTTATGCACAACTTCCTTTTTTTTCTTACTTTGTCTGATGCCTGGAGAAGAATTTTGAATTTGGTAATTTTTTCCCAATCATTATATATGAAAATATTAAAACTGATGTTGCTGGAAAGGGTGTTGGATCATCTGCATTATATATCACTGCAATAGATGCCTAACCAATACCTTTAGAACAGAAAAATGTTTTTCTTAACCCGTAAAAATCGATCAGTTTACCGTGGCAACCAAAGAGTTAACAGGTGAGCATACTCAGTTTCTCACGTTGGCCTCACACACTTTACAGTGAACTCCCCTGTTGCTTTTAGCATCAAAGTTTGAATTCTGTGTGAGTTTTACATGCGAGATCTGTTCCTCTACCTGTAGCATCTTCCTGACCTCTTTTCCTGCTATTACTCTAGTATAGAAATTAAAAAAAAAAAAAAAAGTGTTCCAGCCCACAGGTACTTGAAATCTTCCCTTTCCTGATGGTTCTACCTAACTAGTGATAGCTTGTTCGATCACAACACAAATGCAGTTTTTGGTGCATTCAAGGGAGCTACTAATATGTAACTGGAAACAGCCATGCACCGCGACACTGGAAAGGAAAGTTCCTTCGTTGTTATGCGATGCCGCTCTTTTTCCAAGAACACGCTTCATTGGCAACCAACTATGGCCAAATTCCTTCTTTCGTTTTTGGGTTCGAAAAATGCGTTTAATAACGGCCTGTTTACTCATGATTTTTTACCAACTCTTGCATTTCCACAGGACCACATGACTGTGGTGTAATTTGCCACTTCCCTCTGAGTCGCCTCCCAGCACTATTCCCCTACTAGCATCGGAGAAAAAGAAAATAGGTTTTAACACACGCTCTTGCTTCATGGCACAAATTTCACCAAAAAAACCATGAAGGAGGTCAGCGACATGATGCATTTGCGCATAGTTTGCTGTAACATGTATACTTTAAAAAATCAACACATTCTCAATCATCGCACCACTGTACTGGAGGAGAATTTAGTAGCAATAGAGCAATGAAAAACAGGGGTGGAACAGGGTCCATGGGTTCGGGAGCAGTTCAGGAGCAGGCAAAAGGGCTTCTTGTAGCAGGCTTGGAGCAGTCAGAATGGCCTTGTGGAGCAGTTTTGGAGCAGCCAGAAAGGCCGTTTGGAGCAGATGTAACACCATTTCACGACATTACCCTGCGCATTACGTTTTATCTATCTATATCAGGCGTTCTGCCGCGCACAAGAACCTACTCCGAACCAGGAACACACATGCTGAACTATATATCTGGAAGTTTACATAATGCAGCGTTATCTACCTTCAAAGGTCCCCTCTCATAGGTCACCGTTCCCCCGTTCAAAGGTCACCGTTCAAAGGTCAAACCTCACGCACAGAATCGAAGGGCGTCAGTGAATAGGCCTCGTTTTTGTCCGGGAAACGGCAGTATGTAAGCAAACTCACAGCGGCGCTCCGTAAAACAAAGCGCTTGCTCGCATTTCCCCATCAAACAGTGGTTTCAGCGCATGTGAAGCTGAATATAGCTTGGTCTTTGCCCGTCACGGGGCTGCGAGAGTCGACGAACGTACCCCGTAGACGCATGATTGATTGATTGAATGTAAGGTTTAAAGCGCCGACGCAACGCAGGCGATGAGGCGCGCCGTAGTGGAGGGCTCCGGATCAATTTCGACCGCCTGGGGATCTTTAGCGTGCGCCGAAATCTCGCACACACGGGCGTTTTTGCTTTTCGCCTCCGTCAGAAAAGCGGCCGCCGCGGCCGGGAATCGAACCCGAAACCTTCGTAGACATATGTCACTAGAGCGAAGGCAAAATTAATGTTGGACCGTCCTCCCCATAAGCAAAGCTGACCCCAAAGTTCACAGGTGAAACAACCAAAGCAAGCTGCAAGAGACGGCGAAGCTACCAAGGCCCTCTTCGTTCAACATATGCACCAACGGAAATTGTCAAAAGTGGTCGACTAAACTGAAGCTCACCTCCTCCAATTAACTACAACGTTTCATGCGAGTAACATTCTATCTGTTTTTTTCTATCAGCTTGCGATGAGACACAAAATCATTCCAGTTACATTAGTCATTTTCCAGCTATTGTGGCGAAGCGGGTGGCACCGGCAAACAAAACCACGCTAACGCGACACAAAGAAATCCAAAGAGACCGGCGCAGTAAAGCGGAGAAGGAGCGCAGTGCCGGCGGCCTGACGGGCTAAACCAAAGCTAACTTCGTCAGCTGTTCATAGCCTTGATGAAACCGAAACACACAACCACCTTGATGAAACTGAGAACCCGATGTTTCAGCCAAGTTCCTGGACACGGAACACCGTTGCGGTTGTATCTCGCAGCTCAAATTTTGGCGCAGGATGGCGCAGGTAAGCAAGTTTGGCGCTCGATGGCCCAAACGACGCAGCTGTTCCACCCCTGATGAAAGAATTTCTAGAGCTTCTACTGATGAGTGAGAGCTCTCCAGTGCAGAATTCATGCTCGTGCCTGACATGGCAATGCTTTATCATGCACGAACCCACAATGACCTTGACGACAGAACGCAGTCTCATGGCTAAAATTACCAGCATCGCGTATGAAGTGGCAGGCGCCCTAGCAAGTGATTGGCCAAAAAGGCCAGACGTGGCCCGGAGAACTTTGAATGATCCCTCATCCCAATCGCTTACCTACACACACAAACACACAAGTTCTTCCCCAGCCAGGTATCCAAACCTGCCGTGCTTCCCAGACATTGTCAGTATTGCCGAAATTTTGCGGATTTGATGCGCCAAAGCAACACCCAGGCTCCGAGGCACACCATAGTGGAGAACTACGGACTTAAGGGGGGACACTGCTCTTAAAACAGCTTCTTTTAATTTTCAAGTAAACTCTGCGAAAACTTGCCAGTCTTGCTGCTTTTTTCCTGCTGATTTCAAATATGGCATTATTTCTTGAGTCAGCCAATTATTTCCTTAAGATAATTAGAGGTAAATAGCCACTTGTGGGGGAACAACACACAAAACAGTGTTGGTCATAAAACTGTAATCTCTATATTTTCCAATATTAATATGAAGCCTGGTGAGTGAAATAAAACAGTTGGTTTTTTTTTTTTATGCACCCCTTGTAACCATCTTACAGCTCATCAACTTTGGTGGCCCCGTGCAAGGAACCATTTTGAGTGCACATTTCAAACACCAAAGTTTAATGAGCTGTAAAGTAGTTCCAAGCGATGCATCAAAAAACCGATTCTCTTATTGCACTCACCGAGGGCTCATAGTATTGGAAACTATAAAGATTACAGTTTATGGCCAACACTGTTTTGGTCCATTATTCCTCAAACAATGGCTAATTATCTTCTACTTCATGTTGGGTAACTATTGAGTTACTCAAAAAATATGCATATTTGAAATCAGTGGGGGAGGGGAAAGCAGCAAGACTGACAAGTTTCACAGAGTTTAGTTCAAAATTAAAAGGAGCTGTTTTAAGAGCAGCGTCCCCCTTTAACTACGACCACCTAGGGAGCTTTAACGTGCGCCAAAATCTCAACACACGGGCGTTTTTCTTCCCTTCGAAGCGACCGCGACAGCCCCCGAAAGAAGAATCACCTCCTCCCACAAAGGGTCACACACTCACTGGTGGGAGACGTGGGACGTCCTCCGGACGTTTCCAGCGATGCCGTGCCCGTGTTCATCCCGTCGTGCTCACCGGCCACCGGTGGCGCACTGGAAGGGCCCCAGAGGGCGTACTCTTGCATCAGCGAGCGGCGGAACGCGTGCATCTTGCGGTCGTGGGCAGCAAACAGGTCGTCTGCCGACAGCATCCCCACACTAGACCTGGTGTCGAGAGGGGTGGGAGGCGGTGCGCAACGTCCACGTAAGTCGCACAGCATGCGAAAAGGGCTGGAGAAGCGTAGCACACCAGTGGTTTTCATTAGGGCTGGCGACGGCTGGGCAAACTGCCCGCCAAGAGTTTTCCTATATCCTCAGATAAACGAAACATGCCCAGTTTAAACCCAATTTTTAAGAATTCGTGGGAACAGTAAAATCTTCATAATGTGGGCAATGGGTAAAAAAACAAAAAACAAAAAAGTACAGTAACTCAACTGGTTACATTTCAAGGATCAAAAATCCTTGGAAAAAGTACACAATGACGCTCATTTCTAGAAGTACAATTCAAATCTTTGGCTGCGTTCCAATTCGCGGACAGCTTGGTAGACAGCCTACGAAGCAGTCTAACTAGACGTCTAAAGGAATAAAATTGGAACAGCGCCGCGGTCGCAAGCGCAACCCCAGCGCAGACGACAGCGTCATAGCAGACATGTTGAGTAATGCAAGCCGCAGATTTCGTAACTAATATTACAAACATTACGTAAGTTAAAAATTAAAAACAGTCATCTTCACCACTAGTATATTATACTAAATATGCCAATAAAAGAACAAGTGCTTTTGTTTCAAAATTAATATGCAAAAAGGTGGCGCTGGCATCACTTGTTAGTTTAGACAGGAAGGTAGCCTGCATCGTTGCTGACTTCGATGCTGTCTCCTTGAAGCAGTCTCGTTGACTCCTTCGTTCGAATTGGAACGGGGCTTAACATGGTGTACTGTCCGCGAAGACAGCAACGAAGCTGTCTAAATGGTAAATTGGAACGCACCCTTTGGCTGTCTCTCGCTCTCTCTCTCAGTGCATAAAAATGCAAGGGCAGGAAACAGTGAACTAGTGTGCCCACCAAAACCTCTCCAAATGCAGTGAGTCAGAGCAAACCATCGGGTCAGCCCGCATGTATTAGGCAGTCAGGCCTAATACACTTCACAGAAATCATGCTAGCTTTCAGCAGAATTATCCCAGATGACCTAGAAATCCACGTCACGCAAGATCCAGGAGTGCTTAAAGGGGCCATGCGGACGAAACACAAGTTTGTTTTATTCGAGTGCCCCCAGCGCTTGTCCGGCAGCAAATGATGCCGCATTCACTGAGGAATTAATCAATTTAAGTTAAAATTTTGATTCTCCCGCCAAATCGTGTGTTTCCGGGACGTCAACGATGAAGTCATAAGTTCGCGTATTCAAACGAACTTCCACTGCGTCATTAGGCTCTGCAGCTTTGCTTACCGTCAGTCCTCCCAGATGGCGCTACAATAGTCAGCCAACAGTTTCTTTGTTTTTGACCGCATTTGCACCTGGCGTGTTGTTGTTACAGTAGAAAGTAATCGTTTCGTGAAACATGGGTGGGGTATGCTCGACAAACAGGGTCACGCAAGACAACATCGCTTACGCCAATCGGCCAGTGTTATGTACAACTCCAAAGCGGCGGGCTGCTGTGGTGCTAAAAAAACCATAGTGCACCCAGTACCAACAGCAGGGCGCATCAGTACTTCTGTGCTTACGTGTATTTTCGTAACTTTCACTGTTTACCGCACCATTCGTACTGCTGTAAAATGAATGTGCGTTACATTTAGGCACAAATAGCTCGTTCGGCAAGCTTATAAGCCGTGCTTAATTTGAGCTGCTTTAGCCGGCCTCAGCCAATCGCCGCAGCTGGGCACATATGACATCACACGTTCTGTTGCAGGAAATGGGCTAGTGGGTCGCATGGCCATTCCCTTTTTTCTCATTATATAGCTTATTGGAGCAAAGTGCACGTTAAGAGTGGTGTCAGTAGGATTCGAACGAGGCAATCTTTCGAATTAACCGAACTTGCGTTTCGTCTACATGGCCGGCCCCTTTAAATAGAGGTCTTTGCCCAAACCCTTGCCTCCACTGCTCTGCCAGTTTTCATGACACTAAGCCAGCCTCGCTGAAAAATGGACTCAAACACACTCCGCGCAAAACAAAGAACAAAGACTCCCCCTTACTTGCGTCGGTCACAGCGAGGACTCGCACCATACGACCGTTCAGGATCCTCCGTTAAGTCGCCACGACCACCGGCACCACTATCCGGAGAGCCACAGACCTCGCTCGCATCCTCGTACTGTTCCTCCTCTTCCGCATCCCACGAGGCATCCAGCGGAATCGCCAGAACCTCGGACTCCCCTCCCGACGACTGCACACTGCCCACGGGTGAGCTCATCGAGTGCCTCACAGAGCTCGTAGATGCCGGCGCGAAACGGGCACCTCTATGGTTCCAAGGACTCACAAACGTCTCACCAAACTTCGCCAGGTCTTCCGTGTTCGACAAAACACCGTTGTCATCCAAGGCGTCGGCGAAAACGTCGTCCGCAACAGTTTCATCCTCATCTTTCTGAAAGTTCGAAATGTCGTTCAATGTCTCGTCCGTCACGGCTGCGTTGTCTCTAAAAGCCGCTTCCCTGCCGGCAAAGGGAAGCCCTAACGACCCGCAGGGCGGATTCGGATTCGTCTTCAGCGCAATGCCATCTCCTGGAACTCTGAGGTCTTCGGCAGGCAACTCAAAAGGATCCTTCACCGTCTCGTTCAAGGCACGAGGAACGAAAGGCAAACTGCTGCTCTTCCTTTCACCTTCCAAGAAGCCAATCTCCGCTCGGGTGACTCGGACACACAGCTGCCTCCAGATTCGGAGACGAGTTGTCCAGAGAACCGTGAATTCCGGTCCAGGAGTGCGCAAGCATTGAGGAAACTAGTACTGGGCGTAGCCATTGGTTGTCCCTCACTGCGAAGAAATGTAGCGCCCCATTCACGGTGCAGTCCGACGTTCCCATTCTGCTGCTTTGCACCGTCGTCGGAAGCACACTCCGACGAGTCTGCAACACTGGCCGCATCACCACAACCACCACCACCTTCTTTAACAAATGTCTCTGAGACGCCGGTGCTTTCTAACGTGGCAGCTTGTTTAGGTGCTCCTGTAAAAGAGGTCTGAGGATCCTCAGCAGGCGACTTGTTGGGCGACTTCCAGGGCTTGACTACCTTGACGTTGACGCCGTCTGCGATGCGGTCCTGACCGAGCCCCTTGCGCAGCAACAGAGCGAGAGGAGGGTCGCTCGACCACGAAGGACCGGGACCGGCACAGTGACGGCACCGACACCTTGGTGAAGAAGCGGTCCTCCGTGATTGGCGTTGTCGCTGGCGTGGTCTGAGCGGTTGAGAGCGAGGAGTCTCCTTCTGAATAGGGTTCTCCATTTTTCTCCTCTCGGACACCTAGGCAGAGAAAAAAAACTGGGGAATCAGTTCCTTGTGTGAATGAAAGTCTCTCGAGGGTACTTGCCAGCTAGAGCAATGTTCAGCTCCTTTTAAGGAGAAACCCCGGCCCAAAAAGCATTTCGATTTGTTATCAGCAATTGAAAAAAAATGCTCGTGAAATAGTACCATTTAGTCTACACCATTTCTTCAGCTCTCGCTGCTCAAGTGATCAGTATTGCCTTTTTCTCCCAGCTTTTTTTTCGCAGAACTGTTTTTCTCTTTGAACACGAGGTCAACTGTTGCCCCAGTACATTGAATGTGCTCATTAGATATACACATTTCTCCCTGCATTTGAAATCCGCTAAACTGGCTGGACCAATATAAAATTGAAATTATATATAAACATTTGTGCTTGCAAGCCTATATGTACAGCAAGTATGATTCACCCAGAGTATCAATATTATTCCACGTCCTATTCGATCTTTGGTATAGCTTCCCTCTCTGGTCCTTGAAGGGCATACGTGGCATATTGCAAGCCAGATGGGAGCGTTGCAATAATCACTGCGTCATTATTTCACATATATGCTGCATCACTTCAAGCTTGTGCCCCAAAGACAAAAATTGATTACCTAGTTATTTGTAATGCATGCCAAAGCTCAGCGAATGCGAAATTTTCAGATGCACAAGTTAAAGAATAACAAACATGGCTTCAGGACCATTAAACCTGCAGGGTGTCACGGCACCTTAAAGGGACCCTGCAGCGCTTACCATCGACTACTCAAAATGGATTTCTCCTCCCGCAAGAATTAAGAAAATCCGTTCACTATAACCGAAGCTACACGCGACGAGAGATCCGGCATAATTGTTCCCTCTCAACTAGACCGCGAACAAAACAACAAAAGCTGCGCACTCTCTCCTGGAGAGGGGTGCGACATTCTCTTCGGCGGCCTTCGATATACCGTATTTATTCGAATCTAGGCCGGCCCCGATTCTAAGCCGACCCCCGAAAGTCCGAAGGCGCGAAAAAAAAAAAAAACTTACCTCGAATGTAGGCCGAACAAAAAGGCAGGGTCAGCGTTCACAAAAAGAAAACACGTTTATTGAACATGAAAGATGCGGTGCTGGAACTCAATCAGTTTCTCTTCAAAATCACCGGGCAACTTCTGAGCGATCGGTGGAGGACGCAAAATCCTCTCCCGTTGCGTCCTCCAACGACGGACATTTTTTTCATCCACGCCGAAGTCCCGCCCGGCTTGAACGTTCGACGACAACTCCGCAGCTAAAACAACTTTTCTTTTAAAAGCGGCACTATAATGGCACCGCTTCTTTTTGCGCTATCAAAACCAAACGCCACACCGCACGCAGGCCACTGTCCCACAGAACAGGGTCCGCACAATTCAAAATGGCGGCCTATGGCCCTTAAGTGGCTACTGGCTCGTCTAGTAATGGCTACAATACTTTCTTTTCTGGGTGGCGCTAGCTGCGCGCCACTTTACTTGGAAATTGGCGCGTATTTCAAAATCCTCGAATCTAAGCCGACCCTGGAGTTTGATATATCAGTATTTCAAAAAAACTATCGGCTTAGATTCGAATAAATACGGTATCAGAGGCCGGGGAGTTTTCTCCTTTTCTCCGCAACGTGAAGGCGCCGAATTCCGGTCTGGTGCCACAAAAAGGCAGGCATGGGTGCCTGCTCACAAGCGTGCGCTCGGGCTGGTAGGGTGTTTTTGAAGCAGTAAACGTTTGCTGTCATGTGATCTGGCCGAAACGGCAGTATTAAGTTCGTCACTCAAACTACACATGCACTCATAACACAAAATAAACGTCAAAACTGAGCACAGGCTCAGGCATAGAAGAGGTTGGTACACAGCGATGACGATGGTGGAAATGGGAGAATCTAGCCGCGAAGTTGACCAGTGACAGCCGATCGGGCAGCCATGGCCTATGTGACGTCGCTTAGGCCATGCCAGGGGTGCATAATGAGGAGAACTGAAGAGAGCGCGGTTGGTTTTTCCGCATCTTTCACAGCAATTTGTGCGCTCACTGCTTCACGTG
This sequence comes from Haemaphysalis longicornis, assembly GCA_013339765.2. NCBI lineage: Eukaryota > Metazoa > Arthropoda > Arachnida > Ixodida > Ixodidae > Haemaphysalis > Haemaphysalis longicornis. The sequence goes on along the minus strand of CM023454.1, from coordinate 167,138 downwards.
CACGTGTAATATTTGGCTCAGGTATTCCTGGCAGTGTAATCCAAACGTTGCGCCGGCTTACTTGCACTGCTCAAGAAGTGTAGCAGGGCACCTTAATTATCAAAACCAGCTCCCAAGTGAACATTCAGATAGGCTTAAGAGGGAGACCTGACACAGTAGCCAACTGATTTCCCTAAGGATGCAAGCATACACAAAATTTTCAGCTTCACTAGCGGCTCTAGATCCAACAAAGAAACACGGAAGACAAGGTGCATATCTTTTATACCAATTACATTATTACTTCGTGGTTTGCTTAGATCACTCATAAGCTAAAATTGTCGTGGTGTGTGCATATTATTATAAAAACAGCTGAACAAGCCTTGTACAGAACACTAACACGTTCTACGAAAAACAAAAAAAAATTGTCTGTATGACGACGACAGCCTGTCTGGATGTCTCCCGTCTTGTTTATTTGCAGACAGATGCCCGCCAGCTCTTTCAGTTCCGCCAACAAACCTATCTACAAGATCAACCCTGGCTGCCAATTTAAGGGACGTGCGAGCATTTGAAACTTTCAACCTTCGAAGCAAACAAGGCATTGGGTCGAACTATAGGGTAGCTCAGAATATCACCGAAGAACTTCGAAAATCAAAAACGCACACAAATGTCTCCAAGAACCTTGTCTCAAAAAAAAAATGTTGGAACGGGGAATTGCGACCCAAAGCCCAGGAACCGCTCTGCTGCAAAATACATCTCGCATGGAGTTTGCGAAACTTGCCCATCGGCTTGATGATGATCGGTAATGGCTTAACGGGGACACTGCTCTTAAAGCAGCTTCCTTTAATTGTAAAGTAAACTCTGTGAAACTTGTGAGCCTTGCTACTTTTCCCCCACTGATTTCAAATATGCCACCATTTCTTGAATGTATCAGTTAGTTCCCAAGATGATTTGAGATAATTAGTCATTTTTGGTGGAACAGACAAAACAGTGTTGGTCATAAAACTATAATGTTTACATTTTACAATACTACGAAGCGTGGTGAATGCAATAAGAGATCGGTTTTTTGATGCACTGCTTGTAACTAATTTTACAGATCATTAAACGTTGGTGGCACCAGTGGCAAGGAACCATGTCGAGCATTTCAAACACCAATGTTTAATGAGCTGCAAAATTAGCTCCAAGTGGTGCATCAAAAAAACCGATCCTCTCGTTGCAATCAACACGCTCCGTAGTATTGTAAAATGTAAAGATTATACTTTTATAACCAACACTGTTTTGTCTGTTCCACCAAAAATGACTAATTATCTCAAATCATCTTGGGAACTAACTGAGACATTCGAAAAATACTGGCATATTTGGAATCAGTGAAGGAAAAGCAGCAATGCTGGCAAGTTTCACAGCGTTTACTTAACAATTAAAGGAAGCTGTTTTAATAGCCATGTCCCCCCATAAAGATAACTGGCGATGACTTATCGTGTCTCCGGTGTGCAGGGCGACATTACAACAGATAAGTGGTAATGGGGACTTGGGGGTAATGGGGATTTGTGAGCGCTAGTCCAGACCCTGTCGTAAACGTGTGGCTGCGCCCTCGAGACGCACGGGCTCACAACCCAAAACCCACCGGGTTCTTCCCTGTCGCTCAGCAGCCTCCTCTCCGAAGAGTCCGTCACAGTGCTGGTTCCGTCGTCTCCCTCCTGCGAGCCTTCCGGGCTGCTGGGAACCAGGGTGGTTGAAGAACCGGTCTCCACAGTGCTTGACGAAGCGGTTCGCACGAGCAGTGCCGAGGGCCGCGGCAGCTGGCGGCAGGGGGGAGACGGCGGAGGAGAGGGGAGCAACCCTGCGAAACACGGGATGGAGACGAGTTCACGTGAGCAAGAGATAACTGAAACTATGGAGGAACAATCTCACCACACCTAAGCAAGCTCCAGCATCCCCACCTTGTCAGGATGCGAGATGAAGGACGTCTATTTCCGCCCTGACAACACGGCAGTGCTCAAGCTGCCCTAGTCAGCGCTCTCCTGATAAGAAAGCCCAGCCGCATACTGATGCGGTTCCCGAGTCCCCTAGCCAGTTTGAAATGGTGTTTGAAATGGGCCCTCAAAATGGTTCTTTGCCTGCCACTGGTGCCACTAAAGTTTAATGAGCTCTAAAATTAGTTCCAAGCGATGCATCAAAAAACTGCTTCGATTATTGCATTCACCAGGGTTCATAGTACTGGGAAATGTATAAAGATTGCAGTTTCATGGCCAACAACACTGTGTTGCCTATTGTTCCTCCAAAAATGGCTCATTACCTCTAGTTATCCCGGGAACTAATTGACTGACTTAAAAAATAATGCCATATTTAAAATCAGTGGGGAAAAAAGCAGCAAGAATGACAAGACTGACAAGCGTGGAGTTGTCTATGTGAGGTTTTCGATCGTATCGGCGCTCTAGGAGACCTCTTCATGAACATTCTACTAACTGGCGACTTCAACCTTCACATCAACTGGAACTCCGCGGACCCGATCCCAACTAACGACACAGAGGCTAAGTTTCTAGACTGGTTGCAGTACGCCAACCTGACGCAGGTTGTTCGCTTCCCAACACACATTCATGGCGGCAATCTCAATCACACCCTGGATCTTGTGCTTTGCCGGAACCCGGCTCAGCTACAATCGGTATCGGACACTCCTCCCTTATCAAACTCCGACCACATCGGGATCTCATCTTCATGGCGCCTTGGTTGTACAGGCAAACGCTTCGTCTCAAAGCAGGTTCTCCTGTTCAACAGGGATGGACGCGAAACCCTGAATCACTCGGTGGCCGCTGCCCCCTGGTTCCTCTGCATGGACTTTCTGCCGGACTACAATCCTTGGGACTTGTTCTACGACTTGTTCTCGGCAGCCTGCAAGGACTCCACGTACTCAAAAACTAACCTCAAAGAAGAATAAAGTTAAACCTTGGGTAACTGGTCCCATCAAGAAATTATCTAACAAAACCAAGCGCCTCTTCAGAAAAGCAGTGAAAAGTCAAGACCCCGAACATTGGTCTGAATACAAGCATCTTCTCCGTTCCCTAAAAAAGGAGATACGAGTGTCTTACCAGAGATACCTTTGTGACATCGCCAGCCAGGCCAGAACATGCCCCAAAAGGTTCTGGCAGTTCTTCGGCTCCCAGCAGAGAAATAGCACCGCCACTCAACTCCATCTTGAACGCGGCCTCTCTGACAATCCCCAGGACATTGCGAACTCCTTTGGCGAATATTTCAGTGAGGTAGTACCATCCCTCAACAACCCATGCCCGACTCTGCACGGGGACCACCACTCAGTGGACCAGCGCTCTCACTTGCAGGCCACTCCTGTGTTCGACCCTCCTTTGATGAAAGCAGACGAGGTTGAATCTGCTATCTACAAACTGAAGAACAGTGCCTCACCTGGCCCAGATGGCATACCCTCACTTCTACTCAAGGCATGTGCTACTTCTATCTCCCTTCCTCTGGCCACCCTGTACAACTACACGTTCCCCAGGGCCCTCATCCCTCAGGTGTGGAAACTGGCACATGTTATCCCTGTCCACAAAGGGTCAGGTAAACCCTTGAACGCCCTAGAAAACTACCGTCCAATTAGCCTCACCTCCATTCTGTGCAAAATTTTTGAAACTATCATCTGCAGCAAAATCTCCGAACACCTAGAAATGAACAATCTCGTATGCAACACCCAGCATGGTTTCAGAAAAGGACAAAGCTGTGAAACCTTGCTCTCCATCCTTCACCACGACCTGAGTGGCGCCCTCGATAGCTCCAAAGAAGCCGATGTTCTTTCCCTGGATTTCTCCTGTGCATTCGACAGCATTAACCACAACCTCCTCATCTCCAAGCTCCCAGGTTTTGGCATAACTGGGACGACCCTGCAATGGATAACAGCCTTCCTCACAAACCGCCGGCAGCAGGTCCACTACCGGGGTGCTACTGGTCAGTGGCACACTGTGAAAACGGGCGTGCCTCAGGGATCTGTGATTGGGCCACTCCTATTTTAACCTGTACGTCAACGACCTCGCGTCCGACATTGAATCAAACATTCTAAGATACGCTGACGACCACATACTTTACCGCACTATCCATACCACCAAAGACCGGCAGATCTTGCAGTCCGACCTCCTCAAGATTTCCAGATGGAGTGATCGTAATGGCTTGTTCCTCAACCCACGCAAGTCACTATACCTTCGAATATCTCGTAAACGAACACCGGCGAACGTGTCCTACTTGGCCAATGGCACACGCCTGCAGGAGGTCACCGAGACTAAGCTCCTTGGGGTCTCTTTTGATCGCAGCCTGTCTTTCAGACCTCACGTAGACTATGTCTGCAAAAGAGCAAACAGGCTAAGGGGGTTCATAACCCGAACGTCAAGGGCCATGCCACACCATGCCTTCTGTGCGCTGTTCACAGCCCTTGTACTTCCAGTCCTGGAATACTGTTCCCCCATCTGGAGGCCCCACCGGATTGACCTCCAAAAGCGGCTCGAGTCCGTTCAACGGAAAGCGTCGAAGACGGCGCTACATATCAAGGACCGGGCAACCAAACTTCCCTACGAAAGGCGGTTGCAGACCCTGAGGTGGTCTCGACTTGATGGACGCAGACTATTCTCCAGGCGGGTTCTCCTGTACAAATTTCTGCACGGCGACTGTCCCATCCCAGAGGGTTACCTGCGCCGTTCAAGACGGGACCCACTGAAGCTCGAGCAGCGCCTCGCACGCACCACTAGTGCCTCCTACTCCCTCTTCATCCAAGCCCCTGAGCTATGGAACTCCTTGCCAGTCGACGCTAGGAGGGCCCAAAGTGTCGGGGAATTCAAAGACTTGGTGCGGTACAGAGATGCGTGACCACTTCATCTCCCCTTACCCGTATATACTACAACTGTATATATTATGTATATATTATGTAAACTATGTATACACTACTGTATATATAACTCCCCTCATCTGTATATAGATTACCATAATCGTTTTCACATGTCCTTCATATTGTTAACGTACAGCTGAGGAGGCGGCCAGCACTCTGGTGTATGGGCTCCTGCCTTTTGGCTGTCTCTGGCTCTCAGCTGTATGGAAGTTATGCCAATAAACTTTTACTCCTTACTCCAACAGTGCCTTTCTGTTGCCGTTTGGCTGCACATCACCGGTGCATTGGGGGAAAGCCCACTGCCACTATCAGAAAGCGTACGGTATTTCCGTGCGTATAACCCACCCCTTCATACAACCCACAGCCCCATTCCGTCGACGAATAAAAATAAACCCTATATCCCTTACTATTGCCCGCATATTTTATACTACTCAAGCAACATCGCACATTTCTTTATGCAAAAAAACTTGCCTAGCTGACTGCGTAACCAGATGACTTGCCGCATACATTTTTTCACGTCGGTATATCTGCTGAACTGTGTGTGCAAAATAAGCACTGTCAACGGGATAACAGTGGCTTGGTCGCTGTTATGGCTGTAGGGGCATCACGGCCCAACGAGCACTGCGGTGACGCTGCACCAAAGGAATATTCGCATATAATCTGCACCTCTACTTCACACCTACAATTTTTGCAGTTTTGGTGAGGGTTATGCGCGCGAAAATACGGTACCTGCCAGGTCCGCCGGGACGGCATTAGGGAGATCTGACTGGGGGGGCTTAGCGATAGAGAAATCAGTAGGAAGAGAATGGAATAATTTACACACATTTTTAATTTAGTCACAACAGAGCAGGAACTGAACTGTCTCATACAAGCTGCTACTAACAGGCTACACCACTGGTCACTTGCTAGATCTTGAAGGTGGCTGACGCCCCCCTTTCCAGAAAGTCCTGGGAATACTGTCGAGCGTAACAATGTTCGCTCCTGTGACACTTCGCCCCAAGAATGCAACTGAAGAGGTTGCATCAGACGTGGGTGCTCGAAACTGGGTACAATTTGCCTTCAGTACGCTGAACTGCCTCTCACACTCAGCATTTCTGTGGTACTGATGAGTTCAAGTTGCGCGAATGGCCAACTATGCTTTCCAAGCTCTCCACTGCTAACGACGTCAATTGGTGTAGGATTGGATTTGACTGCCACATCAGGTAGCTCCGGCGCAATGTGGCCAGACTGGGAGAAAGGTTTGCCCAAACACGGGTGTGTAATCGAGAGATTTTTGTTTCGATCGTACACTTGTACAAAACCGTCAGAACTCGGGAGTCTCCCTGACAGGTATGAGAAAGGGCCTATTTGCACTTTCAGACTTCCAAGCCCTTCTAACTGCAGTGGAACCCTGATAATATGACTTTAAAGGGACCGCACAAAAGCGTCGTACGACCGGGCTACGGGTAAATGCTGCCCTAGTGGACCGTCTCACGCGACAGGTGGGTGAAGAACTTACTTAAACTACTTATCTACTGCGCTCTTGGGTAATTTGCAAACACCTAACTCAAATCCCATATTCAAAAAAAAAAAAAAAAAAAAAAAGCCTACAGTAGAATCTCGATGATACGAATCTCGCGGGACCGCGAAAAATATTCATATTATCTGAAATTCGTATGAACACAGACCAAAAAATTGAGCGCTGAAAAAAGTTTTCGTTTATTTCTTTTCTTACTTTCGCGTGAACAAATCCATGATTTTTTCTGCTTTTTTTAAACCTCCACATCACAAAGCAGTCCTTTCTGGAGCGCGTAACGCTTCGCCTAGCTTCGCGCTTGTCTCCTCACTCCCGGTGTCCAAGCTTGCTACACGCCGCAACAGTCAAGCGTGAACCGCATGGTGCGTTTTTGCACGTGATTCGCGCGGCTCGGCCTTGCGCGCGCTGTATTTTTAAGGCCGCATTGACGATTTCGCGCCCGCGGTATCTCCTACCTCAGTCAGAAAAAGACGCTGACGACTGGCGAAACCGCTCGAGACAGCCCACTGGCTCCGCCCGAGATGTTTAGCCTTAGCACTCCGGCAGATATTTTATGGGCGCTTTCACTAGCGGCGCGGATGGTGTTTTATAGCACCGTTTTCGGCAACGTTATCAGCTCCTTTACTGCACAAGAAACTTCGTGTCTGCCTTGAGCGGCATTTTAAAGAGCGGCTAGAAGCAGTTGCTGAAGCGGCCGTGCCACTTCGCGGCCGAAGCTGCCACCATGTTGCCGCCCCCGGCCACGGTGCGCGCAGCGTGCGAGAGGTTTCGCGGCGCGCATGGGGCGTGCGGGGCGCGTTTTTGCGAGCAGAAACAACAGCCGACCGTTTCTGGAGAAAGAAGAGTGACAAATGGGGAGAGAGAGCCGTCACTTGCTTGTTCGGCAGTCGGGCGCCTCGCCGGCTCGTTCGTATCATCCGCCGGGCCGCGCAGGTCCATTCGTAAGAGCCGAAATTTTTCCCATTGCAAACAATGCAATTTTGCCGGGACTTTTCAGAAATTCGTATCATTCCAAAATTCGTATCACCCAGAATCGTATCATCGAGATTCTACTGTACTTTGTGTGCCTCCTCCCCCTCCGCAGCTTCTGCACTAGCCCGCCAGCCCTGCATTTCATGGCATGCAATATAAGCCAATCTGGCCGAGCAATACAAGAGAGGAAAAGGCGATGGTGCGATTAAGGCCACAGGCAAATTATGCAAGGGAAGGCCACCAGGCGAGGAAAGCAAAAGTTTGGTGATTGCCATAGGGTATTACGAAACATGTTTTGACGTTCGTCAGCTCGATGGGAGCTTGAAATTGGTGATCTGCTGGCTACCTGGACTTTCGACTTCTCGCGGTTGGAGCGTTGGCACTCTGCTGCCATGTGGGGCCGTCAAACACTTCCGCCCGCCAGTACCCGCCTGCTTGCTCGAACCTGTCCAGCAACTGGTTGGACCCACTGCGGACTGTTTACTTTTGCATGTCCAGCAGCGTCAAATGAAGGTCTGGATGAGGTGGCGAAGCGGCATGAACGGTGGAAAAACACTAGTGCACTTCCGCCAGCGTCCGTCGTATGAAGCGAACCGCGTGCGCCCGGGCGTTATACAATCGGGGTTTTTAAGGGGACACTGAAGTGAATTTGTCAAGCTCCCGGTTTTGCTTGCACTGCGTAGACTGGCTCAAATTACCACATTATTCGTCGTTTATCCGGTTGATAAGTCGGTAATTATTTTATAAAGCAGGAAAGAAGAAAAACTACCATGCGCGGTCTGTGGCGGCCGCACCAACTAAAGGCTGTGCCAACAGGAGGAGGTGCCACCGTGATTGGACGATGTCCAAGGTTAGCATTCAAACAAGTTTCGGTTTCGGTTCTGTAAAAAAACATGTTTGACATCCGACGGCATCGTTGGATAGGCATTCTCGATATCTCAGTAATCGTCGTTCCGCGTTTCTGCCATGTTGTCGGCTGTAAAATGCCTAAGATAAGACTCCCAGGACGGCTTGGAATCATAACAATCACTAGCCGAAGCCTACGCAGTGGATGAACGCCCTCCGCGTCACCACAGACGCTCAAATGCGATGTGCTTTTCCCCCACCTTTGGAGCTTGCCTGGCTCGTGCCTGTATCGTAAAAAGCGTGTTCACATCAGGCCAAGGGTCTGCTGATTCTGGCCTGTGTCCACTGCCCGGAAGCAGTCGGTGCTTATGGCAACAGCACGCCAACGAGAACTCGCTTGCGCGTCAGTGTCAGTCTGCGCACGTTCTGCGAACTCGCTCGTGGAGCAGTGAACGTTATGGCCCAAAAATGGTGAATTCAGTTTAGAAAACATCGGCCGCACACGAAAAAATCAACTTACAAAAAAAAAAAGCATTCACCCTCGGGGATTCGAACTTGCGAGTTGTAAAAGAAAATTCCTAGCGCCTTAGACCACTCAGCCACGAGCCATCACTGCCGTATTCGGATACATAAGGTATATAATGTATAACCAGTTTACACTTTTATTTATTTTTAGCGTTTAAAGTACTTTAGGTGACTATTTGTTGTATAGCGCTCGTTCAGTAAACGTCCCCCAAACTTCCACAATATCTCACGCCTAGCAAATTGCATTTCTTAGATGGAAAAGTGTTCGCAGATGTGTGGTCGTGCTGCTGACCGCTGCGCTTGTTCACCCAGCGCAAAAAAGTGCTTCCTGCTTCCTGGTTTTACGCTGCACGATAAAATTTTCAGTTGATTTTATTTCCCTAGTACCTATATTGACTTCGCTGACTCTTCTCCCGCCTTCAAGAGGCCTTATATTTTCCTACTGGCGTACTAGTCAGCGAAACGTCGCATGTGCACTTGTGCAGCGCTTACATGGAGCGACCCAGACTTGGACCTTGATGCAGTGTACAAACTAACAAAGTAAAGAAAGGCACATTCTCCCATTCCCAAACCTGTTGTGGCTTTGTTTCAACTGAGCGAGCGAATTGGGACGACCCGTCGGCGGCCGGCAGACTAAACGCTGGGCCAACTGACTCTGTCGGCGAGCCGTGCTGTAGCGCAGCCAATTGCCAGCTCATCTCCTCCTGACGTCACACGAAAACGCCACAGAAATGGGCGAGGGTGCAGAGAGGAGGAAGCTTTTTCGAATTGATTTTTCTACTAAAAAAATTCGCGTAAACGTGCTCAGAGTGGTCGAAACCTGGACTATGGACTCCGGACTACAATTTGCGCTAGTAATCCCGCAATGTTTACAAATCACTTCAGTGTCCCTTGAAAGAGTAGTTTTGTTACAAATGACATTCCCAGGGTTCATGCTGGTATCAAAGAAAAAAATTCAACGGTTTTCAAGGACTTTCAAGGCCCAGCCAGCCTATTTTCGAGTAGTTTTGTTACAAATGACATTCCCAGGGTTCATGCTGGTATCAAAGAAAAAAATTCAACGGTTTCAGACTTTCAAGGCCCAGCCCCCCATTTTCAAGGACCATGTTGGGGGCCTTATTTCCAAAAAACACAAGTTTCAATGCATCAAGATTATTATTTATTGCACAAGAAAACATATTAAGAGGCTTCTCAAATTACACAGTAAAAGTACATTAGCGGGCCCAATTCTCTAAAACGACGGGCCGTCGCTTCGAAACGACAGGGCAGTGCCATGCAAGTGCATGTGTTCCAGGGTTGGGGCTGTCGCTTTGAGGGGCGCGGAAGCGGGCGAAATGGCACTGCGGTGCACCGGCAGCAGGGCTCAAAGCGACACGCACTGCACCCCGTCACTTTGCTTGGCGCTTTGTCCCTGCTGCCGGCGCACCGCAGTGCCATTCGCCCGCTTCACTGTGAAGGTGTTGGGTCCACGGACTGCTCGCTTTGCGAGGGCACCAAAAAGTTCTTCATGATGCTACTCACTCCTGCCTTCACGTTCCCGTCATGATTGGAGCTTCTCGCATGACTTTTCAGCGCCGACTCTCCCATAGCAGCGACGTCAAACGTTTTCGCGCAAGGCTTGCATTTCACCCGATGTGGACTCGCCGGGTCCAATGCATAACTGTCGTTGTTCAGCCACGAGCATTGAAACTTGGATTTACCAGGCATTATCCTAACTCACAGTTACTCCGTGCAGTAATTTCGACAGCACACATTACACGCCGCACAAACCACGCCGAACGTTCGAGCTACGAGACAGAACAACGCAACTCCCAAAAGAAACACGAAGGGATTGGATATGGATCCGGCTAGACCCTCTGAAACCGAAACTGATTTCAGTGCAGCCAGGCGTTTAAAATAATCTGCTAAGTGTATTCTGTTCAAAAATTGAAATGCAAAGGTTTCTTCGTAAAAACGTGGCGGAAATTTACGAAGTAGGAATACATTTCTTCGTACGCAGAGTGGTCGTCTTCTTAATTTCGCTCCAAAATCAAGGGTTTTCAAGGACTTTCAAGGACCTGCACGAACCCTGCATTCAGTAACCTACACTTTATTTGCAAACGCAGAATGTTTAGCACGCACGAAAAAAAAATGTTTTTTCGACCCCTAAAAATCAATGAATTTCCTGGTGGTGACAAACGAGTCACGCAACCGACAGCAATTCAAAGACGACAATTTTTGGTGCAAGGTCTGCAGCCCAAGCGGTTTTCAGTCACGCAGTTACCATAGTTTTCCCATTTTAAACATAACTTCCAGTGAAGAAATTTTTCGTACCACCATAACAACGCATTCTGAAGCACACACATCAGTCTGCTTTTGCAAAGTAGCGCGAGGCAAAAATTTTGCAATAAAACAGCCTTAAACGAACGGCAGGAATTGTGCGGTGAATTTTCGGTGTCCTGCAATGAAAAAAAAAAATGGGGAAATTTCGTGCTGGGGAAAAAGCAAGTTATGCCTATGTAGTCCGGACCTTTTGCCTAATTTCCAGCCGTTCCGGTCAGCAACCATTTTCGCAGTTTCCGGCGCCGCGAAGAGAAATCTCAACCGTGCACGAAAAACTCGCAGGATATTTATTTTTTTTTTCTTTTGCATTCTGCCTGCAACTCCTTTACCAACATTTGAGCAGCGCGTGAAACTGCTCGACGTATTCTCCTGGGTGCAGGACAGGGTTTTAAACTGCAGGTTTTGCAGAAAAACAGATTCCTTCCTGCCTCGTTTTGTTTTTGTGTCCCTACAAACAGCCCAGTCCTAGTTAGTTCAGCCTGGGAGCTTGTAGAAGAAATCGCTCGTCCCACGTAGCCTTTCCTTGCACAGCATGTGTGCAGACGGGCTCCACTTTTTGGCTCGAGTCCTTAGACCACCCACCAAGTGTTAAACGAGGTTGCGACCCGCCGTGGTGGCTCAGTGGCTAAGGTGTTGCGCTGCTGAGCACGAGGTCGCGGGTTCGATTCACGGCCGTGGTGGCCGCCGCATTTCTGATGGAGGCAAAAAGCAAAAACGCCCGTGTGTTCGAGATTTCGGCGCACGCTAAAGATCCCCAGGTGGTCAACATTAATCCGGAGCCCTCCACTACGGCCCGCCTCATCGCCTGCGTTGCGCCGGCGCATTAAACCCCTACAATCAATCAGATGAGGTTGCAGTGGTATTGCAGGTTTCCCTGCTCTTTTTTGCCATGATTCTGAAGCTGTGTGCGTTTCTAAATAAAATTATTCGCAATGGAAACCTCTAGATGCCAGGCAAAAAGCTTTTGCCACCTATTCATTTGTCTTTCGACAAAATCTGTAGCTCACATAGTAATCATCCGCAAGGATAACTACTCTCTGAGCAACACAAGGGTACTAATTATCCAAGAGGTGCTGTCTCTCTACCGCCATCACAGTCTTCGTCACTCGCTTCTGTCGAATCGCAGTCATCACTAACTGATGGAGGCACGCAATTGTCTTCCTCACTGAAGTCATCATCACTTTCGCTAAGTGCATCACTACAGAACACAGGTGATGAGAAAAAGCAGCCATCCTTCTGAGCGAACAGTAAGCATGTGAGAACGCTCTGGAATCCAGAAAGCCCACGCTGAACATCGCGCTGCACCCTAGTGCAAAAAGAAGAAAACTACAGCAAACAAACTTCACTTATCCCTCAAAGGATGGCGCATCGTGTATACAAAGAACGCGAGCGCATCGCAGTGAGAGAAACCGCAAAATTTAACCTTGATTACCATGTTGGGCGGAAAGCGACAACGGATTGCAACAACCGTGTTAGCGGACCACACAGTGTTAACGGGGACGTGGAGATGAAATGCAACTTTGTTTAATTTGGAAGAAAGAACTAGCGCTAAGTAGCTCTCTCTGCGTCATTCTGGCCACGAAAAGACGTTTTTAATCTTAGAAAATGCAAGGAATACGGAAAATTTTCAAATTTTGTGCAACGGTGACATAATGAGGCCAGGAGCGGTGCAACATGCGCCTGCACTGAAAACATCGTAATCAAAGTGTCAATGCCACATTGGCATTCAAGTTACGCAATGAAATGGAAATAGAGGCCCCACCACAGTAAAAGCTTGTTAATTCGTACTCGAAGGGGACCACAAAAATGTTCTAATTAAGCATAGTTCGAATGAGCGGGCGGGTGTTACAATGAACGGATATCGTGCCACACTGCGCGGGCAGAACACACAGATGTCGCCTCTGGACTCGCTATCGTGAATTAGACGCTACTACACTTATTAAGGACGGAAAGTTGGGCTAGTTGGCTAGACAATAATGGGTGCATTTTACTAGCGCAAAAGACGGACCACACGAGTAAGAAAAACACAGGACGAACGCTAGACATCAACTCTTTATGTCTAGCGTTCGTCCTGTGTTTTTCTTACTCGTGTGGTCCGTCTTTTGCGCTAGTAAAATGCACCCATTATAGCACTACTACACGTTTGTGGCAGGTGACTTTGTAAAAAAATGTCCCAACTGGCCATGACTGGCACAGTCAATGTGGTGTCGCTCACGAAGCACCGCAGCAACGAAAGAGGTGACACAAGGAACTGACGACTGATGTATGCCACGCAGGCTGCAGCTGAACTTGTTGCACATGCCACGTGATCACAGGTGCAGAGCAGCGACCGTGGCACAAAGAAAACATGCAACGGAATGGGCCGGAGCTCAAAACAATGAAACAGAAAAAGAACAGCGCGTGATCCGCTGTTTTTTTTTCTGTTTCATTGTTTTGCTTTTCTGGTAAATTTGGTTTGGTTCGAAATTTGCAAAACACTGTAATCACTCCGGGCCACGGAGCAAGAATAAGGTAGGAGGGCTGACAAAGCTTCCTAGCACGGCCAGATGATGTCACAAGCGCTCGTCGGAGGTTAATTAAGCTAGCGGCATCTGCCGCGGGTGACGAAACTGCCCGGCCAACACAACGATCGGCACTGCACTGCGCAGCCACGAAATGAATTGAGGCCGCCATCATTTCGTCCACCAGGGGCCGCTACCCTCTCCTTTGCCGCCACAGCTGCTAAGCTGGGCACTCCGCCTTGGTTTTCATTGTGCCATTACCTCGTCGCTTGCCCGTGCTTGCCGCAACGGGCCATTTCGCCACCTATCTATTCTTGCTCCATGCTCTGGGCTGACCTCTTCTGCGAGAAGCGATGGAAACCAGGGGATTCCAGTTCGAATGAACCGTTTTTGATACCGACGCAGTTCGAATTAGCGGGAGTTTCCCCCCCTTGAAATACACAGGGCTTGGCCGGGACCACGGCGTCAGTTCGAATTAACCGAGTTCAAATTACAGTCTAAACTACAACATTCCGCTTCAAAGAATTTCCGCTTCAATGAAATATTCCAAATTTCTCAGCTAGCCCGAAACATCACCAAAAAGTGCCCGCCAGAGTGAACCATTTGTTGGCTTGTTTCCGTTCAACGAAATTTTGGATTTAATTGGGCGGGGTTAAACAGCTTTAAGAACAAGCATTGCAAGCTAACTGTGACTTTTTACCGTCTTCAGGCCCCATTCACCGGAACGGCAGGTGCACCCCTGCCCCAAAACAATGCAAAACAAAACGCCTACCTGAGGTGGAGACAATTGTGTGATGTAGAACGATGCGGCCGGGGGAGTCTTTGCACGAGGCTTGCAAACCAGAATGGCCAAATGGCTGCTTCCAATCCGTATCCAGTTGAAATCACGCGAATGTGCTTTGCTGCTGACATGGCTGCTGCCGCAGCGCCATCATGTGCGCGTTGTAAGCAGCTGCCCTTGAGTTTTCTTGCTACAATTCTTCTAAGTCAAGAGCAAAAATAATGCTTTCGTGTTTAGTCTTGAGCCCGCGTCATCCTATCTTAGTCGCGAGCGGGTGGTCGCAATAAATGCAAGCGCGTCCGGCTTGCCTGCCAAGGTCAGTTGCTGCCGTGCCTAGTCAGAGGATAATTAAGATAACGGCGCCGTTCCTGCCACCAGCGAGAGGGGGCTTCCAACCGTGTAGCGGCTATCTGCAAGTAATCAGCTCGGTGGAACGCCTTGTTGTACAGCAATACCTTTGCGCCTGCATTTTCATTTTTTCCCTCCCCTTTCCTCAGTACACGCTGTTTGCGTGCTGGTAAAAAACATAACCATTGGTACGTTTGTTATCTGACTAAACACGACGTTACTGTGCGTCACGCTTTTTTCTAAGCATTGTATTATGCTGCCAATGATGCGGAAATATACCGTGCTATTTTTCTTTGCCCTTCCGTGCTGTGTTGGGGTAGATTTCGCCTCAACGAATTTTCGCTTCAACGAAATTTTTGCACGTCCCGTCAATTTCATTGTAGCGGGATTCGACTGTACAATCACTGTGCAGTCATGCTTCTTGGTGGCGACTTATCACACAAACAAGATTTCCGAGACGTCGCAGAAACATCGCCTGAAAGTGGCTGGAGAGTGGGCCACTGCTTCGTCTGTCTCCATTAATATCTCCCTTATTTGTTTGAAGTTCGCGATGAAATCGCTAGCGGCGTTAACGGGACAATGCTCCTTTTAACAAACCAAACTCGCATTCCGTCTTCACGGCTCATACAAGGGCACGGCATAGGACTCCACCCCTTCTGTGGTGTGCAATGCAACGCCGCCTACCTGGAAGTGGAGACGAATCGGTCGCTCGAATTTCGACACCGTTCTTCCGACAGTCTTGTTCCAAGGCTTGCGCACACGAAATGGGCAGTGCTGCTTCTTTCTTCTGCAGTGAGAGGTAAAAAAAGAAAAAAGAAAGAAAAATTGCAATTGCCACGTTTGCACAGACGTTACGCACACCTGCTCTTGAAAGTCCCTGAGCGTTCTTGAAGCTAAGTGCGTCCAACATGAAAGCTGCTTGACGCTACCACAAGGAACGGTAGGACATCCTCAGGACATTACTAAAAAAAAAATTGGGAATTTCCTACCTCGTTTCTATCGTTTCCCAAGCACTGCAAAAATACAGGCAGCCACGACTTTGTTATACACGAGCTCATTTTCAGATGAGCGACCTTTTAATTAAGGGGCCATGCAGACAAAATACAAGTTTGTTTTATTCCAAAGATTTCGTGTTTTATAGTGCCCACAGGACTTGTCCGGAAGCAAACGACGCTTCATTCACTGCGAAATTAATCAATTTCACTTAAAACTTTTCATTCTCCTGCCAAATCGTGTTTCCCGACGTCTGCAATGACATCACAAGAGTGGGTCTTCAAGCTAAACCTAGTGCGCTGTGGAGCCGTGTTTACCGTTACTCAACCTAGATGGCGCCGCCATACCACGGTGGGCCATTTTCCGCCTATGCTTTGTCTCCGACCGCATTTGTACCGGCCCTGTTTTTGTTAAGGTAGAAAATAATCATTTTGTGAAACATGGTGTTCGCTCGACAAATATGGTCACGTAAGATGGTCACACTCATGCCACTCAGCCAATGTCGTCTGAGACAACCCCAAAGCGCCGCAGCGCTGTACAGCTAGAACAAGCATGGTGCACACAGTACCAACAGCAGTACGAATCGGTACTTTTATGATTACGTGTGCTTTCCTAACTTCTACTGTTTGTCCCATCATTTTTACTGCTATAAAAATTAAATGTGCCCCAAATTTGAGTGCAAATAGCTCATTCGGCAAACTTATAAGCTCTGTCTAATTTGATTTTTGCCAGCCCCAGCCAATCGCAAAGCTGCCACGTACGACATCGTAGGTTCTGTTGCGGGAAATGAGCTACTAGTGGGTCACATCGCCATTCCCCTTTTGTCCTAATTATATAGCTTATTTGAGTGAAGTTTACATGAGAATAGTGCCAGTATGATTCTAATGAGGCAATCTTTCGAATGAACCAAACTTGCGTTTTGTCGGCATCGCCCCATTGAGGATTACAAAGACACATCCAGGGTTGAACACCGAGAACGCGGTGCGAGACGATTCCTGAACGCAACCAACAGCACCCACGGCAAATTTGTCCATCTTTTTGCAGTGCGAAGGGTACCAACTCCTTGGCTGGAATGCCTGCAGGATTGATAGCTGTACAGCTTCCCGGACACAGAAGAAGACAAACTAACTTAAAATGAGAAATGGGTGGCTGCAAAACATTACGGGCCATGTAACGAGAACATTCAGTCTAAAGGGCTTGCTCTATATTCGCAGAGATTTCTCAAAAATATAACCTGAAACACACAACTGAAAGAAAAAAAAGAAAAAAAAAGTTGACTCGAGAAAACAGCACTGTTCAGGTAGTATGCACAGGGTTTAATTTTAAACTGCCACAGCATGTGTTATTGCCTCAACTGAAGCCTGAAAACCTTCCCTATATCCAGCAGACATGGAAGAACCTTGGGTTTTTTTTAAAGAAGTATGAAAGTATAATATAGATTTCAGTCATTAAGCTGAATTGAAATGCTGCATACCTGCCAGTCTCGGATCGAACAAACTTCTAAGTTTCCATTTTCCAACGCAGTCTCGAAGCAATAGTTACAGTACTCGATACAGTCTGCGCTCGTTACAGCGGATCCGGCAACAATGGACTTCCGGTTACAACAGACCATTGCTGTTGGTTTGTCTGGCCCCCATGCATTTTAAATGGAGTCCACTCCGCTCATAACGGACCCGGCTAGAGCAGACTGTCGGCTACAACAGACTAAATTTTAGGCGAAAATTGTTTCGACTGAATGCTTCTAGCAGACTTCCGCGGGGCCAGCACCCAGTATGCTTTTTCTTCGTTTAGTTTGGCAACAAAACTCTTATGTCTAGCAACCTCATTGGCAGCTGGGTCATTGGCCCAGCCAAGCCAAGCCAGTGCCAGTGGACTTGTTTTTTTTTTTTCAGTGTGTGCAACCAGCGGCATGAGCGGCAGGGTAGCTGATTTCACTGACGGATAAATTAAGCGTAATTAACGCTGCCGAACATGGGGAAAAACAGGCCGACATCGCCATAAGTACAGGCCTGTCTAAGCAGATGGTCCGCTCGACCGCCAAGAACAAGGCCGCTGCCAATAAACGCGACTCCGCTGAGATTGAACAGCGCTATCGAATACGCAAAGTGGTGCACCCGGAGTCAAGTCTGCCCTAGTCCCAGTTTCTTATGAAATAAAGAACTCGGGTTCAGTGAAGTTCAGTCTTTATTATTCCCACGCATGCATCATTCCCATTCCGTTCGGAATGGTAGGAAATGATTCAAGTAGGGGGGTCGGTTCCCATCCATTGTGTGCAATAGCTGTCCATCAGATTATTTCGTATCAGCTGTTTGAATGAGCAGACTAAAAACATAAAAAAATGTGGCAGCTGCCTTAGGGGAACATCTGGCAGCCATCCGATTTGTTTGATGAACGGTTCCGGGGAATTCTGCCTTCTACCAAAGGGATTTAAAGGAGGCCAGCTAATTCTGATGGCCACGACTGATTTTTGCAGCTGGTTAATAATTGCACCTAGTTATATTCTTGCTTTATTTGCTCAGCTTATGCTGTGTCTTTACACACTTGACCGCATGCGCTAGGCCTTTCCCAGGTGCCGGTGATAAGCTTTGGAAACGGTATTTAGGCGATTCTTTGCCCTTGCACGAACGCTGTGCAGAGGTGCTGCAGGCGTGTAGAAAGAACAAAGTGTCTATAGCATGGTTTCTCAAAGTGGGTTCAGCAGAACCTAGGGGTTCCGCAGGCCCCTACTCAGGGTTCCGCGAGCCACTGATAAATTTTCCCTGGTTCCGCAGTCGCAAAGTCTTATATGGTAAACTTGAGGTGCGATCGATCTAAGGAACCTCCATTACTCACACCCGAGTGTCAGTAAGCACATCTCGGCGCATAACAGAAACGTGCGAGCTGCGCAATAAATCTCGCCAGCAGCTTGTAGCCAGCCAGACTCCGAAAACGGGCCATGTGGTTAAACTATTGCACTTGAATCTCGGCCTTATATTACCCCCATGCGCATTTCTCCTGTTTGGAGATAGGTGCCGCTAGCGTACGCATTCGCGTAAAGTCGACGAAAAAAAAAAACGATGCCCTTGCTTGCTTTTGAATTTATTGCACGTTAATGTAGCATGAACGGAATGAAAACTGGCGAAAGGGGGGGGGGGGGTTCCTTGGCACTTAACGGAACTTAGCAGGGTTCCCTGGGACCAACATGCTAGAGAACCCCTGGTCTATAGTATGTATATGCAATACCAGTCAAAGCACCCATTTTTGCACTCATATACCCCCCCCCCCCCCCCCACCCCCCCCCGTCGGATACTGCATACTTCGGCTACAGCGGATGTTTTTTTCCGGATCAAGAGGGTCCATTGTAACGGGCATAGACTGCTCTTAGTTCGATATCAGGGGGGTGGTACAGGGTACATGGGTTTGGGAGCAGTCCTGGGAGCAGGCAAAATTGCCTTTTGTAGCAGGCTTGGAGAAGCCAGAAAGGCACTTTGGAGCAGGTTTGGAGCAGCCAGAAAAGGCGTTTGGTAGAAGGCTGGCCGTGTTGCTCTGCCAGCCCCCTGCCAATTAAGTTTAATCTATTTATCTACTATATAAGCATTCTGCCATGCACTAGAACCTACTCCGAACCAGGACGCAGTTCTTGTACTATACCTGGAAACATACAACATGCGGAGCAAGTGCACCGCGTTATCACAGTTTGAAGGGTAAGTCTGGCTGCAGAGTCAAAGGCAACAGAAAACAGGCCTCTCTTTGTGCCCCGTAGATGGCAGTTTTAAGCGAACTCACGACAGCATTCAGTAAAACAAGGATTATAGTTTTTCCATCGGGCAGCGGTTTTAGTGCGAGCAAATCAGAACCTTTGTCACCGCCAATCACGGTGTTGCGAGAGTCGACAAATACACCTACGCCGTAGACTATGTCAAGCGACCGTGTTAGAAGACATAATTAATGCAGTACCATACCACACATAAGCAGTACTAACCCCAAAGCTCACAGGTTAAAGTAAGTAGTTGCCTCACAACAAGGGCAAACAAAACTAGCTAGCAAGGGCAAAGCTTCCAAGAACCTGTTTGTTCAATACACGCAGCTGCACTCATCTAAAATGGTCGGTTATATTGAAGTTCACCTCCCATGAACTGAATTTTTCATGCCAATATTATTGTTTTTTCCTATCAGTTTGGGATGTGACACAAAAACATTTCAATCACTTTTGGTCATTTTTCATCGATTGAGGCGGCACAGTGGCCGGCACTGGCAAACAACACCTCGCTAATGCATCAAAAATAATTTCAAAGTGACGGCGGAGAAGCCGCGTTGTGCCTGAAACCTTAGAGCTCAGCAAAAGCCAACTTCCATACCCGCCCATGGCCTTGATAAAACCAAAACCATAACCGCACTGAAAAAGAAAAACATTGTTTCGGCAGAGTTTTAGTGCACGCGGATATAGCAGTCGTATCTCGCGGCTCAATTCACGGTCTGCGGCGCAGGACGGTGCTGATAAAATAATTTGGCGCAATAGGGGTGGTTCGGCGCTCAATGGCGCAAATGGCGCAGCTGTTCCACCCCTGCGATATTTGTCATCTGTAACGACTACTACAAAACTAATCAATCCAACTTCAGTTAAACCAGAAATTTCATAGTTCACACGTCTCTACTAAAAAAAAATGCTTCAGGGCAGTTTGAGGTGCTGCAGTATGAAGCAACCAGAGTCGTCGATATCAAGCGAGCATGAACACTGCCAAAGCCACATTGATGAAGGGAAGGTCGTTGCCTCATTCCCTCGGAACAGGCCTATTCACCTCGTTCCTTCCGCTTCGTCACACAAACTCACCCAAAGAATAGCGAGACAGAGGGATGGGGGAGAGGGAGAGTGCTCTGACCTTCTCGCGTGCTGCCTCCCGCTCGCAGGCCAGCGCCTTGAAGTGCCTCATGAGCCGACGCTTCTCGTCCGTCATCTGCGAGGCGCAAGCAAGACGCCGAAACCACTCTTAGGAACAGCTCCTTCTTCGCTTGCCTGCTCTACTGACAGTGTTATAACCCAAAGGGGGCCGATGCGTGGCGGCAAGAAGATCGAAAAGAAAAAGCGCAGAGACAGCACGCATCCTTGCAGGCTGCCGAAGGGAACAGTGCCGAAAGAAGACCACCTTTTCACACTCTTCACCCCTTGTATACAACAGCTATGTACACATGGACACATGTCATGCACAGTCTTTGTCAAAATTTTCTAGGCCAAGCCAAAAACGTGCAGGCAGAAAAAAAATTCAATATACAAGCTTACATTCTGAGCAAGGATGAAGCGTTTCATGCCGGGAAGCTAGAGAAAACGTTGTTGTTTCTTACTGTCCCGAAATAATTTTGTTGCATTTGAAGGTAAAGCTCATTCTTTCTGGTCCAGAAGGCTTAGGGTAGGCCTAGAAAATTTTGACAAAGAGTGTACAACAGCCATTGCCCTGGAAGACAACTCTTTTACACTGTTACAAGCGTGTCTAAGGGGGTACACTGGTCTTGAGAACTGAAAATTTGCCGAGAAATCAATTTTCTGTATATTAGTTTTATTCGCAGTCTACAGGTCCTAAAGGAAGTACCTGCAAAATGTCATAGCTATATCATAAGTATTCACAAAGCTGTTGCCCTCTGAAGTCGCGTAAATGACCGTTTTGCATACCTATGTTCCCAAAATTTGTACCCTGTTTTCTCTAACCATTTTTTTTTTGCATAAGGTCACTTGCCGGGTAAAATATCTTGGGATGTACTGGTCCAATTTGTATCATTTTTGCTGCAATCGACTTACGAACTGAACAGTGCAATAAAACCCCAACAGCATAGACTTTCTTTTTGCTGCCACAAGATTTTATGCAGTTAGTTTTACAAAAACATTGCAAATTGATGACCTGCCACGTATGAAATGTACAGCGTTTGCAGAAACAATGCTAGAATTACTGGTCGCGGTATAATTGCACTCCCTGGTCCTTCTAGACCATGAAGGTATAAATGCTGTTCATAGTATTTCATAGGTAGACAATGAAAAAAATTGCCCGAAATGGACTGGCATAACATGTTGCACAACTCTAAACTTACACCCCGTAGACGAAAACTGACTACATATCTGTGCTCAGGATGTCAAAATACTCTCATTGTGTAAATCCCAAGCACATAGGTTAAAAAATAACAAAACTGTTCTCAAGACCAGTGTTTTCCCCACAAATAAGGCAATGCGACCGTAGAAAACAAGCTCACTGA
The DNA here is from genome assembly GCA_013339765.2 of Haemaphysalis longicornis. Taxonomy (NCBI): domain Eukaryota; kingdom Metazoa; phylum Arthropoda; class Arachnida; order Ixodida; family Ixodidae; genus Haemaphysalis; species Haemaphysalis longicornis. The sequence goes on along the minus strand of CM023454.1, from coordinate 145,257 downwards.
GATTGAACCAAACAGTGGGGCGACAAGTGAACTGGAACATTGACATAATGTGGAACACGTTGCACGGCACAACTTGCTGGGTACATGGACTAAACAGCTGGAAGCTACACTGCTGCCACTTGAAGCGTAACAGCCAAGTGAGCACCCATGAAAACACAATTTCAAAACGCTATTTCCAAGGAGAGCCAACGGCAAGCGTGACACTACATCTTTTGGGCCTCTAGCACGCTCGCGGAGACAAGAACAAAACCTGGAGCTGAAGCTTCGACCGCCCTTCCTACCGACGCCAAGAAATGTGCGAGGCAGCGAAGAAATTGAATTTATTCGCCAAGAGTGTCAAATTTTTCAGCTGACTAGGGCGTCACTTGCTTACAAACAACTGCTGAGGATTTGGCGAAACACCCGATGTTTGAATAAAACAAAAGCTGAATGTTGTCGTCGTGGCCCCTTAAATTTTCAGGTTCAATCTGTGATACTGAGATTGTAAACACAGTCGCTTACAGAATAGCTGCTTGCACCAGGCAATAACAGGATCCAATAATAATACAACGAACTATAGCTGCACACAGCTTGCCACTTTTTTTTCCCTCTCCGCTTACAGAGTCCGGACACAATTAAGGGGTGGGTACAGCAGAGATTTTTTCTTCTTTAAATTCCAGAAACTTTTCTTTTTAAATTCCGGTTTTGTAACTGAAACTGAGCAAAATCACTTGCTTGCAGTCCTTCAGCCTCACTCCTGAAATAGTACTTGAAATAAAAACAAAATGATATTCCCCGAAGCTCTTTTCAAGATCCCAAACAAAACTTGCACTTCAACAGGCTTTTTTTCATGTGCCATTTCCCACAGTTTGCAATGGCTCTTGCGTGCGAAGGTCTGGTTTCAGACTTGACGACATTCTTCTAGCTTATAAGGAAGGCCAACAGCATACCGAGACTAACTCTTTGTAACAGTCAACTGTACGAGTCCAGCTTGATGCTCACTGCACAGTCAACAAGAAACACACCCGAAAATCCCTCAAGGCACTTGGTTATGCTTACGCGCTTTGAAAGCGGAAGCCCGGCAATACTTCCTGTATTTTCCGGTCTATAAGTCGCACCCTCCTCAAAATGGCAGATATAAGTCACACCGGTGTACAAAACGCACTTGTTAATCAGGTAAACTCATAGCGGATCAGTTCATTACAAAGTGCAACAAAAGTACATGGTTGTGGCGGCCACCGCCTCTGAACGCATCCCCCCGTAAGCAGTGCTAGACACATTCATCTACCGTTCAAAGTCTAGACAGAACTAACTTCTCAAAAATGGTTTATTGATACACACAGATGGCATGGACTTACAGACTAACAAATAATTCATTCGTTTAGACCATAGAGCTGTGTCTCTGAACGTGCGCTGACACCACGCAGCACACAGGCACCTTTTCGAGCGTGGATCATGCGCGGCCACCACGTACCGGATTTATTTTATACATAAGTCGCACCGGTGGATAAGACGCACCAACGAAAATTGCAGAAAAAAAAAAACGCAACTTATACACTGGGAAATACGGTATTAACAACTCATTCACTGCTACACCGTATTTTCGTCTCTTCCTTCATTGTTGTTTTTTTAATCATCTGGCGCGAATGATTTCGCCCAGCTTCTGCTCGTCTACTGGCATGCTGTGACATTTAGGTGTCACATAGCGCACAATGTTCTACACCTTCTACTTCTCCGGTTCACAGTGCTGTGAATTTTTTAATCGGACACAGCAGCCCCTTGAAGGTGCAGAGATCCTGGGGCCAATCCCCCAGGGCAGGAATGTGCCATGAAGAAAAAAGGGACGACGACTTCTATTCCATGGCTGGCAACGTGGAAATAGTGCAGTGGTGTAGCGCCCTGGAGTGATACCTTGTTTTTTTCTTCTTCATTTATTCTGTGTTTCCTCGGCCGGACAATGGCCGTTTTAAAAACTGTGGACTACCCAACACAAATCCAGAAATCGCCATCGGGTTTGCAGAACCTCGAAATGACACCGTGCTTCGAATGTGTTTACGGAGTGTGATGGCCGCACTTCATTATTTTATCCACGGACTGTGCCATTGTCCAGCCTTTGCTGAACACATCCTTCACAGTGCAAGGAGCCAGGCTTCCTTCCGCAAACAACTCTCAGGTGACTTTCAGCACCCCTTATTCTGAAAATCATGGAGCGCAAATGTATATGTCGGCCATTCCGCACTTTTTCTGCCCTGAGCATTGTTTTTAACACGTTCTGTTGTCCTGCAAAAATTACACCCACGTCTTATTTTCGAATAAAAGAACATCGCCTAGTACCAGTTATGTCTTGCACGAAATATGCGCCCAATCTTTTCTTTTTGCTCAAAAATGTTGACAAATGTGGAGTATGCCACCAGATTCCGTAGCTCAGAAATGGTTTTGCCCACATATAAACATGTCGTTCGAGAATACTCAACCTTTTGCAGGGCGGCTGAATCGAGGAGGGTCAGACAGGCGGGCAGACCCACATTTTCGCTTTTAAAGGAGCCATGAAGAGAAAATACAACTTCGTTTAATTTGAAAGAACTAGGATTCAGTATCTCACTCAGCTCCATTAAAGCCACAAAAGATGTTTTTTTTAACGAAAAAAAAGCAAGAAGTATTTAAAAACTTTCAAATTTTGCGCCACAGTGACGTGTTATGATCAAGAATGACGTCACACGGGCCAACAATAAAACATAATTTTCAGTGCGTTACTGCACGTTAGCATTCAAGAGATGCGGTCAAATGGAACTAGAGGCCCCATTACAGACATCCAGTCATGTGTCGTCGTGACAGGTCAGTTAGGCGGGCGCCAATTGCACAAACAAGGTTCCGTGACGTCATAGAAGAGTTGCGGGAAATTAGCTAGGTGGTCGCGACTGCTTCACACATTTTCTTTAATGTCTCCGTTATTTGTTCGAAGATTACGATGATATTGGTATCATTGTTATCGGGACTAAGCAGTCTTTCTAATAAACCCAACGTGTATTTTGTCTTCACGGCTCCTTTAAGTAGCCCAAATAAAGACTAGCACGCTTCAAAACTAACCAAACTCTGCAGTGTTGACAACACTCACCAGTGGAGGGAGAATGGGCCTGCCAAAGCTCCGGATGCAGGACACGTACGGCTGCTTCTCCGCGTCAGCCATGGCCGCCCCTTTCCCTGCTCCACAAAATTAAGAACACGCTCGAGCATGTATGCAGCCGAAAGGTCGCTGGTTAAGCAGGCTATGAGAATTTTCTAGGTGGGCGGACAACTTGGGACACGTCCATTTAAGGGGCCATAAAGAAGGCAACACAAAAGTTTCAGTCATTAAATACGCCACTTTGTCCCACACCAGTTTTATCGCAAACTTCCATCTGATAATCGAGATTTGTTTTATACGATACAAGTTTGTTTTATTCGAAAGATTTTGTGTTTTATAGAGCTCCTTGCACTTGTCCAGCAGCAAGTGATGCCGTATCCACTGAGGAATTAATAAATTTAGGTTAAAATTTTGATTCTCCCGCCAAATTGTGCGTTTTTGGGACGTCAGCAATGAAGTCACAAAGTGCGCGTATACAAAAAAGAACTTGCACGGGCCAGTTCGGCAGCAGCGCAGCTTCCCGTCAGTCTCCCCAGATGGCGCTGCCATACTCATGCACGGACCGTTGTCTGCCGTTGCTTTGTTTTTTGACCGTATTTGCACCTGGCTTGTCTTTGTTACCGCAGAAAGTAAACGTTTCGTGAAACGTGGAATATCTCAGACAAACAGCGCCACGTAAGACAACGTCACTTGTGCCAACCAGCCAGTGCGTGTAAGAATACTCGAAAGTGACGGACTACTTTGCAGCTAAAACAAGCATAGTGCACGCAGTACCAACAACAGTACGCATCGGTACTTCTATGTTTATGTCTGCTTTCGTAACTTCCACTGTTTATCCCCCATTCTTACTGCTATAAAAAGAATGTGCCCTAATAGCCTCTTCGGCAAGCTTATAGGCCATGCCTAATTTGCCGTTTACTTTCCCAGCCTCCTCTGCCAATCGCAGAGCTGGCTGGTATGACATCATAGGTTCTGTTGCGGAAATGAGCTAGTCGGTCGCATGGCCATTTACTTTTTTCCTGATTATATAGCCTATTTCAGCGAAGTTTACCTTAAAAGTGCTGTCCGTATGATTCCAATGAGGCAATCTTTCGAACGAACCAAACTTGTGTTTTGTCTGCAGCGGCCCCTACAAGCCACCACCAAGGAACAGGAACGGGTGATTGTTGAGGGGCCTCCAGTTTCGTTCGATCGAACCACTTGAGTGCTAACGTCCAGCTCTGACACGATGCCTGCAGTGCTGGCCCATACTGGCATCCCCCCTGCCCATGATACATCACTGTAGCGGGAAATTTGAAAGTTCTTCCACCTTTCTTCTGGTCGCACAAACCCCTTTCACGGCTGCAGTGGAGTCGAGTAAATAATATCAAACGCCAGTTCTTTCAAATTAAAAAAAAACACAGCTGCATTGTGTCTTCACAGCCCCTTCAAAGAACACAAACACGAAACAGGCACGAAACATCAAAACGACCCGAGACGAGCGCAGTGTGTGTGGGATGCACTGTTCTAAGGGCAGCAAAGAAACCAAAATGGCAAAACCGATGGTGGCAACAGATGAAACCCACCTTTTAGTTTCGTGTCAGTAGGTTAGGATGTAGTTCCTCGGCTGGGGGCCACAGCAACGAAAGGCCCAGCCTTGGTGGTGGCAATTTTCAGCCTGCAACAGGAGAGAAAAGAGCAGGTCAGGGGGGGGTCAGATATTGGACAGGCACTGCTCACAACGGGAATGAAAGAAGGAGAGGCATGTTGTCGCAAGCATGTGCATGCTGAAGGCAGGGTGCAAAACACTGCGAATGCACTGATTTGATTGACTGCGGGGGTTTTGAACGAGCCGAAGCTACTCCTGGGCTACGAGGCGCACCGTAGTGAGGGGGCTCCGGATTAATTTTGACCACCCGGGGATCTGTAGTGCGCTCCAAAATGTCGACACACGAGCGTCATCTCCGCTCTCTGCCTCTATCAGAAAAGTGGTCGCCGCGACGGGTAAATGCGCATACACAGGAATTAAAGATGGATGATGATGATGATAATAATAACAATAATAATAATAAAGATAGGTGCTGGCCAGGGTGACTCATAGATGCCATGTCAGGGGCATATACCCAGGACTTACAACTCCCTCCGAATCTTTCGCCAAGGTTAGCTCCTTTTTGGCTCATTTGATTCGAAGCTTGAGAATGAAAAAAAAAAAAAAGAATCCAAAAATTGGGTACGTGAACACACTGGAACGAAAAATTCCCCTGCGGAGTTAATTCCAGCTTGGTGCTGCCCTTTAAGCGAACACGCTTTTTACATTCCTTTACAGATACAGCCCATAACACTATTTTTGTCAGTTTTGCAGCAGCTTTGAACACAAGGAGCCACGGTCTCTTCTTCTACGCCCAAATTTTTAGGGCATTGGTCTTTTGGCTTCCCATGTTTTTTCGCTGTAACCTCCAGCTCTGGGGGGTTAACACAAGGGAGTGTAAAAAGAAAAAAGAGTTACTGCAAAGAGTGAAATAAGAACACGCACTCATAAATTGGACCCCAGTGAGTGAAACGCCAATAAGCTGGACAGATTTCCTTACATGTAGAGACAGAAATTTATCAATAAGAAAGGGTAAGGTAAATAGCATTGTTTATTTTTTTGCTACAGAAGCAAGAATGTTTTTATTCACAGGCACTTTTAATACACACCTGATAAAACATCTAGGAGACTTCGAAGGCCAGCAAAAGCAAGTTACACATGAGGTTGTAAAAAGATACTAAACGGAAATTAGGTTCTCACTTGGACCCAAAAGGTGGATTTTTTTTTTTTTACTGCTCCGAGTGTCTTCGCTGCACCGGAAGGGCATTTATCTGTGATAAAGTAATGAATAAAGTGGCAATTCCTCTCCCTCGTGTCTTCCCTGTTTGATTCGCTGTGGAATCGAGAAGAAACAGCTCCAATTGTGAACACGACACTGGTGCATTCTACCTAGTAATCTCAAAAGGGCACCTCAAAGCAATTTATTTTATTTATTAAAAAAAACTCAAAAACTGCTGGTTTCAAATAATTCCCAGAACAATTAGAGGTAATTGCATTTTTTTTTTTCAGAAACAAAGTAAGACGTAGTTAGCAAGAGAAGCAACGATTCGCATGTTCTTTCAATGCTACAGACCTTGGGCCGCGCGATACAACATCGTTTTTGATGCATCACTCAAAAGCAATTTCACTGCTCGCTGAACTTGGATGCTTTAAACTCTTTTGTCATTACGGCATTGTGTTGTCTCAACACCTAGACGACAGCAGCAAGGTAAAGCAGTGCACGAACGAAGTTGCTCAAAATGACAGTGATGTGCACAGGTGGCTCTAGTTCCCCGCAGCCCAGGGTAAGGGCAGACCTCGCCAGTACGTGTGCGGCTGACCACAGATATCAAAGTGTCACTCACTCTACCCAAGGCTTTGGCCAAGAATGTGACGAACCCAAGCCTGTACCGACTGCCCGCGATGTGCCGTGCTTTCGATGCCTTTTCTCAATGGCAGGCAGCGGTAGATCGAGTAGCGCTGACTCCGAAAACACGATTTGAAAAGCGCGCTCACCCTGTCCGCATTTCACTCCGTTCGCGAACGCCCTGTGCCGCCTGCGTGATGAGTCATAAAACCAACTAGCTCGCCATAACGCCATGCAGTTCTAGACAAACACAACGCTCAATTACTGTAGTGAACAGAAAAACATTGAACTCCTCCTCGAATTATTAACAGAGCTCGTTCTAGTTTACGCGTAGTCGAGACGCCCTACGGATCTTCAATCGTGAATGCGGCAAAAGCGCGTAGATTGGTCGCACACATTTTGAACTCGGAGGACTGCGCAGCCTTCAAACACTCGATAGCAGCGGCGATCGGCCGTTGATATTTCAAAATACCATAAAGCGGGAACGAAGATTTGAAGCTGAGTGTATGCCAGATGGAGGCGAAGACGCGTCGATGAATCGAAGTTAGCAACGATTTGCAGCACTTCCAGTACACCACACCGCAGCAACGGTCGTCTGGGCACTAACGACACCAACAGCGTAAATGCCCGCGCGCTCTTCCGCTACAGCACGACTGAGAATAGGAGCGGAAACGGCACCTGGCCCGAATTACGAGCTCACGTGAATCAGGGGGTCGAAATTTCGCGCTCCTCGTCCAAGGCCGCCGTTATTTCAGGGCGCCTCTCAACGCGATACCGCCACCATGATACGGTCGCCGGCCGTCTGCTCAAACCAGCTCAAACGTTGTTGTTATTAGCATGCGCGGAGATGGATGCGCAGAATTGGAAGCGAGCGATCACATGATAATGCAATTGTGTAACGGCGATGACAAATGAACTGTTTACTCACGTTGCCAAGGCAGCAGAAATTGTTCGACGAGTTTGTACATGAAATGTCATCCCGCACTCGTTCACACGGACAGCAGAAAAAAAAATGCATTTAATATCTACTTAAATAATTTAAAACTTTTATTTTAAAATTTAGACAATTTTATACATTATTTTACGTAAAAAGTATTTAGTTTACTGTACACTAACTAATGCCATAAAAGTGTGTTTAGGTTAGATGGCGCGGGAGTCGATTTGACCTAATTCAGAAGTTCAGTGCAAGCTGTGCGTGCGTTCGTGAGAGTTGCTGTCCTCGAATATCGCGGTTAGCAAGATTGCGTTTGCGGCACTTTTTTCCAGACACGTTTGATTTTAGGTGAGTAAAGCGTTTTGGTCTTTAACGTGAATTGGTCGTTCTTGCGGTTGTACGACCGGCAACGTGCGTGCACCAGGCGCCTCAAAACCCAAGTTAACGCATTTATCGACGGTGAGCATTTCATTCGGAGTTAGCGGGCGTCAAACGGACGGTGTAACTGGGCTTTTGCGTGCATTTATGGACCTCTGTGGTTATGTTTGACGCTATGTGCATGGCCGTATTGAAGCTTCAACGTCCGGCTTGTTTTGCGGGGTTGGCGCTTGCGGAAGTAAATTGAGAGGCCGTGAATTCACGCAATACAACTACTACCGCGTTTTTACGTTCCTCTGGCCTTTTGCTTTTGAAATGACTAACGTGTATTGTAAACTTCGACGCTGAAATTTGCGGAAAATTGCTGTTGCTGTTCCACGGCAAAGCCCTGGCCGCGAAAAACGTACCACATCCAGCATTCACGAGGCCCCAGAAGCAGCCAATCGCGGCGCTCCGTGGCTCGAAGAAAGCACCAACGGGAAACGCCGTTGTCGGAGCCAATGGAAAGAGACGTGACGTCAGTTTCGGCCAGTAGCGGCTTTGAGCAGCCGTGACGTAGCGGCCTGTCACCGCGTTCTTTTTCTAGTGTTTTGCTGCGCTGTTTTTTTTGTTCTCTCCCAATTCTTCCCTCCATTTTCAGTTGTCGCGTTTCTTGAGTCTTCGTGCACGCCTGCTTGTTGTGTTGTGTGTCGTGCTGCATAGCGCCCGAGAAAGTGTCTCGTTTACTCGGCATCAGGTTCGTGGTGTTTCGTGTCTAACTCGTGGTACGCGTTCTCCGCCGTAGCGGCAGCCGAACTCGGCTCGTTTCTGCCACGTCCCCTGGGGCTTGGCGGCGGCGGCATTGTGTTGCCGCTCTCTCAAAATACCCGCGGCAGCCATTTTGAAACAAAGCTTTTCGACGGTTGTGTGCTTTCGCGCCTGGCGCACTTTGGCTAGTTGACGTAAGCCCGAACTTGTTGCGGCGAGTTTTGCCGCACCGCGGTGTGCTTAGGCTGCCGTTTAACAATTCTTTGCCGTCTTTACGGAGGTTTATTTCGTATTCTGGTAATGCTCTTTCAGCCCAGTTCGCTCGTCTGTTAGGTGCAGTCTTGCTAGGCCTAACTGACCCTTTGGTAGGTAGGGGGGGGGGGGGGGGTGCGTCGCTTGCTGAGCTGGTTTTGAACTACGCCGAGGCTTGATTTCTCCTTCAATATTTCCCTTGTGTTCGCATTGCGGTTTCTTGCCTTGATACCCGGCTACTTGCGTCGCGTTTCCGATTGCGGACCTCCGAGTTGCAGGTTCAGCGTCCTCGCGAACATTGGCGGGAATGCTTGTCTGCCGAAGTTGTGCTGCGCGTCACTTTCTTAATACAGCTAACGTTTCAAACCGGGTTTCCTGGTCTAGGTGCTATTCTTTATGCACAGCGGGCTGTTTTTCTCAACTACTTATCTATTTCGCGTTTTGTCTGAGCGGTGCGCCTGACAGTGGCGTCGGTTCATTTGCCCGCCTTTTTGTGCCTCCGGGTTCTGTCCTAGCCTCGTTGCTTTTTACTGTGACCGAAATGTTTTTTTTTTTTTTTTTTGGCTGGTGACTACGCCGTTCCGCTCTTCTCGAACTTTCCTTTCCGTTCCCCGCAGGTGACTTGAACGAAGCAGGGAGACTAATCAGCGATGGCCCGTACCAAGCAGACCGCCCGTAAATCCACCGGTGGCAAGGCGCCCCGCAAGCAGCTCGCCACCAAGGCGGCCCGTAAGAGCGCCCCTTCGACGGGAGGCGTGAAGAAGCCGCATCGTTACAGGCCCGGTACCGTGGCCCTCAGGGAGATCCGTCGTTACCAGAAGTCGACGGAGTTGCTGATCCGCAAGCTGCCCTTCCAGCGCCTCGTCCGTGAGATCGCCCAGGACTTCAAGACGGACCTGCGTTTCCAGAGCGCCGCCATAGGGGCTCTTCAGGTACGCATCGGGGCCGCTGTTTGTGCGATGCTGCGCATAACCGGGCCCATCTAGTTTTCCCACTGCGTGCAGAGTACTGTGGCGGGTAGGGTAATTTCAAGCGGTAATTTGGCCGGGCGTGACACCCCCCTCGAATGGTTGTTAATGTCCGTACACTCGGTGTCGGCGGGAACTGTTGACTTGAAGTCGATAGTGCTGTTTGAACCAGCGTGTTTTTGGCTTGTTTCTTGCGTAGTGTTTTCGAAATAGTGCGTGCAGTGTTGCATTCCTCAAGGCGTGATCGCGTGTATGCCTAGACACATCAGCCGTGAAGCACTTACCCTAACATTAAAAATAACAATGCTGTGTCTACAAGGTCTGTTGTACAAACGCTGTTGCATCTTAAGGGCACTTGGACCCACCTGCCAAACCGGTTCTGTTCACTAAGCACATTTTGCAACACGGCTAAAGTCTAAGGGTGTAACGGCCATCCTTGGTGACCTCTCACGGTGCAAGTCTGTTGGGGCCGATTTGTGTAGTGTCTGTGTGAACGATGCTTTGGCGTTTGATGTACCACCAGCTTCTCGGCCAGTTGAGCAGTCGACCACGAAAGCAGGAGTGCCACTTTGTGTGGTAGCTGGAAAACCCCACACGTGGCAATGCAAGGTCCCTAGTGGTGTCTGCTCTCTGCCATGAGTAGACACAAGGATGAGAGAGTGCTATTCTTGTGGTGGTGCTTTTATGGCAAACGCGCAGCCTCGTCACCTGAGCGTTCCAGTTCAAGCGCATTAGTTGGCTGTTGCTTTCATTAGTTATTGCCAGAGGGAAGCACCATACTTTGTCAAGTCATCAGTCTTGTATCCTTAGTGCACTTTGATTCAGGGGGTGACTCACTCGGACAGTCTGGGGGCCTGGGTTTGAGTCCCTCGTGAACTTTGTGTACACGTTTCTTTCCTGCGCAGACTTTTGACATGGCAAATGTTGACAGTCAACTGAACTATAGTTCATACCACAAGCTGCATGTAGCACAGTGGAGGCTACATTGTTGCCGATGGTGCCCGCGAAGGAAATCGAGAGTAGGCACTGGGGCTGCCACCTGCACAGTGGGGAGACTCGCTTTTGCCTAGTTGCTTGCGCATTCAAGCTCCCCACGCAGACTTCAGCGCCCTTTTTCCGCTGCGCACTTCGCCCCCATTTGAGTGACTGGCAGCTATATGCCCGTTCTGGCCAACATTTTCTCCCCAACTTTCAATGGGTCTGCAAATGGAGGTGGCATGCTTTGGTTAGTTTAGCACATTGTGTTTCTATTGCGAGTTTCCTTGACATTTTAGGCTGCCCAGAACTGCATGAAAATGACTCCTCATTTTCTTGGTCCGTGAAGCATGACTTGCAGTTCCTGTACTGCTCGGAAGAGGGAAATAAAAGACCAGTGTACTAGGTCGGCAGCAATGAGAGACCCAGTGTCGTTTCCCTGCAATGACCAGTGTGCACTAACGTGCTTTGCTGTGCTGCCCCCCCTCTGCAGGAGGCAAGTGAAGCGTACCTGGTGGGCCTGTTTGAGGACACCAACCTGTGCGCCATCCACGCCAAGCGGGTCACCATCATGCCCAAGGACATACAGCTGGCCAGGCGCATCCGCGGTGAGCGGGCCTAGTCGCTCCGCTGCTGCAGTCGTCTCCACCGCCCCCGCTACTCTCCTCCTCTGCTGCACCCTGTGGTCTCGTCGTCGTCATCGTGCGCCTCCTCTTCCCCCCGTTCTGCTGCGTCTCCTCTTGCGAGGACAACAGGTGAAAAGTCCACTGCCGTCGGCAGCATCACGTGCGGTGCCCACTGGGCCGTTCTCCCCTGCGAGTGGCAGCTCCTTGTCGTGGCGTTGGCGGGAAGAGTCTGCCAGCACCGCAACCAGTTTGGGGGCTCTGTGTGCTTCGAAGATCGCTTGCCCAAGAAGCCTCCTGTACAGCTGTGGCTGGACGTTGCTCGAGTGGAGAACTCCCTTTGGTCATGTGCAGTGTGGGCCATGGACGTGGTGCTTTTTTTTTTTCTCTCCTCCTCTTTCTGCCATTTTTTGCTCTTTCCTTTCCTTGTGCATTGAGTAAATGTGTACTTCCTTAACACGCAGACCATATTTGTTAATTGCGACTTTTTTACTTCTGGCAGTCTTTTTGTTTTCTTCATGGTTCTTTTTCACGTCATGGGTCATGCCATCATCCCCGAAGATGTTGCATTCTTCTGATAGCAGCAGCCGTTGTATGTCCCTGCCGTGGCTTGTGTTCACCAGATCTGAGCTGGGTCCTTCGTAGCACAGGCTTTGGTTACAGCAGGGCCTTGCCACCATTGTCGGAGCTGGCCCCTCTCTAGAGAAGATGCACATACTTAATAATCAACTTCACGTTGCCAAGCAACTACAGGCTTCATTTTTTTAGTTCAGTGTCTAAACCTTGTTGCAGGAATTGTGCATCAGGCTACATCTCGCCCTCACAGCTGAGCCTTTTCGTAACTTTTTACCACTGCCAGATTAAGAAAGGCGCCTTGTATGATATCAGTTTTTTTTTTTTTTTTTTAAATTTGCAGCCGCTTCTGCAGGTTTTTCCAGAACCCACTTCTCTGTGTATTGTCTCGGTTCGGTTTTGCTCCTCTTCAACTGGGGCAGGTTGTCACACCTTGGTACAGTGTCAAGAGGGGCTAGTACTATTGTGGTTCGTGTTTTTAATGATTGTGCTGCATATCTATTTCATGTCACCACCATTTACAACACAACACACACCTTGCATGTAGCCGTAGTCTATGAAAGCAGCGGGTTGTGTAGACACATTTCTCAGAATCTGGTCTTATCAGTAAAAAAAAACTTGGAATAAAGTGCATCACATTCCAATACTTGCCGTGTGATTCTGTTCACTTGGTGCGGCATTGTGGGGCCTTAACTGGCTACAGTGCAAACCCAATGTAGAGCTCGTCACTATTTGCTTTTTTCATACTTGGAAGCAATGTAGCTGGAAACTCTAGGCCAACCCAAGTAAACTTCTGACAGAATGGAATTCAAAGTGCTAAAGGGTATGTGTTAAGTGCATAAAAGAATGGGTGTCATGGTTTGAGGTGAATCGTAACACCCATAAACTTTTTTTGAGGGATATACATATCCTAAAATGGAGTGGTAGAACTTAAGTGCCTGTACCATCTCAGAATGGTTAGAAATATTCAAGTAAAAATCCGAAATTCTATCTTTGTCATGGATTGCAGGGCATATGGGCAGGACCTCCAAAGCAGGCAGTTGCATTTAAGAGTGCTAAAGGGGGTGTATTCTGGTTATGCTTTTGAAGGCCTGTATCGATGTGTTATGCTGCAGAGAATCCAAGTACACTGTTCTTGTAACTAGCAGTAGTATAAGGCTGAAAAACGTGCCAGAAATGGGGCAACTCCCTGTTTGCATTTGGGTATTAATGTTCACCACACCACAAATGTGAATGGTGAGAGTTCATTGGAGATGCATCTACAGAAAGCTGTTTCTACGTGTCAAGCACGTGAAATAAATCGATGCTTTCCGTGAGGTCACCGTATCTAAAAAGTACAGCTTGTGCACACTTGAATGCTGCTTCCCTCGCTATTCAGTCGGCTATCATGCTTTCAGTTTAATTTGGAAAGGCATTGGTGTGCAATTCGGGAAGTCGACCATGAGCGTCCGTGCTTCTGCAAATGATATACCCGGCAGGAAGCAGCTAAAGTGCCTTCATCACAATCTGCTAAAGAAACAATGCACTGCATGTGGTTAAGCGAGCTGCCCGAGTTTGCGTCCAGAGGAGTAACACTTCGGTTCAAATGCCTCGATTTATTTTGAGGCTTAACGTGCCGATTTACATAGGTAATGAGGCGCGCCGTAGTGGAGGGCTCCGGATTAATTTTGACCACCCATTCGCTTCGAGCCGCCGTTGATAATCCGTGAAGCGTGCGTCGGCAGTCTTAGCCTGTGCTCCCTCTTGCTCAAACATGAGGGCACAGCGACGTACACTTCACAGATCAACGGCGGCTGAAGGTGTACGTTGCTTTGCCCTTGTTGCGTTTAAGCAAGGGGGAGCGCAGGCTACAATCACTGCCGTGAGGAGTGTTTATTTCACACTGGAGCCTTCCTGAACGGCGCCAGCCGGAAGCCTGAGACGCTGCACTTGATATTCGAAATAGTGCTTGTTGCCTCAAAAGAGGCTTTGCTGACAGCCGGCTGGATGGGGTTTTTTAAGACACCTTAAAAGTGTTTCTCATTCTGTCGGTGAAAAATCATAACATCAAGTCCTCGGCCAGAGAAACGAGCCGTATTCTGTCACAGCTGGGAGGCGTAAAAGTATTGCCAGCGTTGATGCTCTATAGACCGCACCACTGCTGCCGGTGCTTCACTCCTAGTTTGTGGCGGAATGGCTATGTCGTGAAAAAAATGAAAGGTAAGCGGGTGGAAGTAGTGCCAGCTTTGCTTATTTCTCAGCAAATGTATCGTTGCTTGTTGAACGAAAAGCTGAGAGAGTGTAGAGAATTCATCCTTTAATGTCCCTCTAAAAGCAGTGGGCTTACACAGGCCCAAAGCAGCATCGCTTCCAGTTGCATTATACCAGAGACTCCCATGGGACGCTTTTATTTCGAAAGTGTCACGAGCCTCGGTGGAAAAACCAAGGATGCTGAAGAGTTGTGGGTGCAAAAGCATCAAACGATCTTTTGCCGAAGGAAAGTGGTGGTTTAAAGCTAAAGCCTGGGAGCATGCGCATTGCAAAGTACAGAGAATCGCGTGGTACAAAAAGCAGGAGCACCAAGTGATCGGGTGTCGGGAGACCGGAACAACAGTGCCACACTTGCACGGAGCAGGAACAACACAGGAAGGGAAACTGTGCTAAGGACAGCCAGACGATGTCGAAAGTGCTTGGCTTAGGTTAAGCTAGCGGCATCTGTCGCGGTAGAAAAAAAACTGCCTGGCCACTGGAACCGGCATTTCACTGCGCAGCGTCATAGGGTGCCGATACAGCTACAAGGCTTTGTAGTCTGCGTTGGTTTTCATTGCGACGTCTGCTTACTTGTCTGCACCAGCCACAATGGGTCGTTTACTCTCCTATCTATATTCTTTCACCGTGCACATGCGAGGCACCCTGTGAGTTGGACACTCCTGGCAATGCCAAGTGAGCAGAACAAGCTTTGGAGGGTGCTGTCAAGGGCCAAAAGGTGGTGGTTGCTGCCGCAAAATTTAACAGCAGAGAAAGAGACCGGCTCCTGGCGATGGCAAGGGAGGTTTGGGGGGGGGGGGGGGGGGGCTGGTGAGGTGACGACAGTGACCACAAATTTCCGCAGCAGACAGCAGAAGGTCCAACTGAAGCATCGGCCATAATCTTTTCGAGCAAGCTGTTCACAGCGTACTGGTGTGAACAGCCACCTTTCACTACCGCCACGGTTCCGGTCACCGACGATGCAGATGCTTCAATGGTACGGGCTGCTCTGTGGGTGTGGTAACATAGTGGCATTGTGGAAAAACTATTTTGAGCCAGTTTATGTGGGGGTGGTCCCCCAGGCCAGGAGACCACGGGAGATTGAGCTGTCTGAGCCCTGGCCACCAGGAGTGGCTGGGAAGGGAAATCATCATCACCAGCCTATCTACGCCCCCTGCAAGGCAAGGGCCCCTCCCATGGATCTCCAATTATCCCGGTCCTGTGCTGACTGCACCCAACTTATCCCCGCTAACTTCTGGTCTCCTCTGCCCATCTAACTTTAATCTGCCGCCCCCTGCCACGCTTGCCTTCTCTGGGGATCCACTCGGTTACCCTTAATGACCAACGGTTATCTTGCCTTCGCATTATATGCCCTGCCCACGTCCATTTCTTCTTCATTTCTACTAATACATCCTCAAATTTTTATCTACACAAAGCTGGTCAGGGTTTATCTCCTGAATGCCCTTTCTGCAAGGCCCCCAAAACTATAGAACACCTTCTTTTAAATTGCCGCAGCTTTTCCTCGATGCGACGCACGCTCCTTGAATACACGTTTAATCGGCTGAATCTTCCTTTATCTTTAACAGTTATTCTTTCCCTGGCTGCTTCCGTCTTGGGCCATTGCCACAGAGATGTGATATCGCCGTTCACTCCTTTATTGGGGCGACAGGCCGGATGCCCAGCTATGTCTTCATTCGCATTTTTTTTTCTCTTCCTGGCAATCCTGTTCTATCCAAAGATTTCTTTTTCTTCTCTCAATATTTTTCTTGTACTTCACTTTTTTTTCTCTCTCTCTAAAATAAACCGGGTCACAGCCTAATCATTACAGGCAGCTACTTGGCCAATCCCCCGCGTGGGTACGCGTCATGGCTTCAGGATCCAACCAACATGCGTTTGTTCCCTGACCCCTATCATCTTCCATTCCATTGCTCGCTGAGTTGACCTCAATTTAAGTTGAACCCTCTTAGTGAGCCTCCAAGTTTTAAGAGCCTCCAAGGTGAGTACCAGTAAGATGCAGCTGTCATGCACTTTTCTCTTCAGGGACAATGGTAGGCTGCCATTCATTATCTGAGAATGCCTGTCACATGCACTCCACCCTTTCGAATTATCTCTGCCTCATGGTTGGGTCGGGACAAAGGTAGGAGGGCTGAGTTAAGTGTGCACCCAAAGATTGTATGTGGGTGAGGGCAAATTTAGAAGTGGCAGGCTACTGGATATGGGCTACATCCAATGCAGCCAAGTTCGAATGAGTAGAGGTGGTTGGAGTCTCCGGAGTATTGGAACACCCACGAAATGGAAAATCGTCCAGTACCCCTCCTTGGGTACGTAGTAATGTCAACCTCGCTTAGCCTGAAAAAGGGGCCTTGCAGACAAAATGCAAGTTTGGTTCATTCGAGAGGTGGCCTCGTTAGAATAACACCCGACACCACTTGTAACGCAAACTTCGCTCGGATAAGCTACATAATTGGGAAATAAGAGAATGGCCATGCTACCCACTAGCGCGGAGGCCATCAGTCTGCCGCCCGCAGGGAAGTGTTACGCAGCCCCTCTCTCTCTGGCACTTTCTATCTGAAGGCTGACATGGCAATTGTAACCTCCAATGGGGTTACGCAGGCCCAAACCTATGACTTATGGGAAGCTGTGTGATTGACTGCAGACGGCTGAACCCAACGCAAATTGAACAGGTTATAAGCTTGCAGAATGAGCTATTTGCACTTGAACGTAAAGAATATTCTTTTCATAGCAGTAAGAATGATGGGGAAGTGACGAATGCATAGAAGCACCAGTGCATACTGCACGCTCCCCTGTCTATAGCTGCATAGCCGTCCGCGATGAGCTCCCACTGGCGTAGGCGACATTGTCTTATGTGACTCTGTTTGTCGAGCACACCCAATGTTTCGCAAAACGAGTACCACCAAACCGTAGCGAAGATTATCCAGGCACACGTACGGTCAAGAACAAAGCTGAGGTGGGCAGCGGTGCCGAGCAGTATGGTGGCGCCATCTAGGAGGACTGACAGCAAAAACGAGCCGTTGCGCCGTTATCTGCAGCCCTAGTCCACATACTTACGTTTGCTTCAGGACTTGCTCTGGATATGCCATCACGATGCACACAATTCAGCGGGAGAATCGATATTGTGGCTTAAACTGTTCCATTTCTCGGTGAATCGTTTGGTGCCGGAAACCGCTAGGCCCACTACAAAACACCAAATCTTTCAAATAAAATCAACTTGTATTTTGTCTGCATGGCCGGCCCTTTAACGTTCAGTAGCCCTAGGGAAATCAACCTCGCCGGATACCTTCTGGCGCCCAGTAGGTTTCGGCCCCTAATGACGTGCCAAGCAACGTCCAACACATGATCCTCAAGCTGCGGGTTGTTAGGCCTAAGTCTAGAAAGTCGCAGGAGAGCATTGGCCAAACCACCTTTGCAGGTATGTGCTGTTGAGCGGTGTCCTCCGAGTGGAAAGTTAGGCCTAATGTCAGGAAGATGATGCTGAAGGCATTGGCACTTCTGCAGGCATGCATGATTCTGCATCGCAGCCAGTAAAACTGTACAGGGGCCATTTTTCTGCTACAGACGCCAGGTTTGTGCTCGATTGGCAATTATTTAGTGCTTTTGCATTAAAAGTTAAAGCCCCTTGCTTCATCAAGAGAAAGACGGTTAGACTAGAAGCTTTCTCTAATGCAACCCGAGCCGAAATCCACAATCCAATCTGCCTCAACCGCGTCAGAATGGCGCAATCAGAAAGACGTCGGCTTCGTAACACGAAGGACTGGTTCAGTTTCGATCACGGGAAGTTTTTTTCTTCCGAGGCGCTTGTTGGGCCTTTGTGCAAACCATCATCATCATCATATGCCCGCTCATTGTGTTAGGTTGACCTCCCATTTTTGTAAACAGTCGTCATCAGTGAGGAAAAGACAGCTTTGATTTAAAAATGTAGGGAAGAACCAGTTATATAGGGTAGTCGCAACCATAGCTAGCATCGGAGTAGAATTTGAAAAAAAAATGCAACTCGTAAGGAGGTCATGCAAACAAAATACAACCTTGCTCGATTTGAGTTAACCAGCCTTTGGTAACTTACTGAGCTCCATTCCAGCCACAGACTACGTTTTTCTAACCGAAAAGAAAAAAAATATATTGAAAAAATTAGCAGTGGCTCAGCTAGGCTATGCCAGGATATACGTAGCGTGAGCTAAGGTTCGGCTGCTTATTCTTAGCTTTCCTGGTTGTCTAGGATTACCTTGATTATCATGCTTACTGCTGCTTCAATGACGCACACACGGTATCCGCATTATGTGACACATGTGTTTGGTTGGTTTGCCCATGCCTATCCCAGTGCTGGATCCGGAATTACCTGAAAGCTTCTTCGTCAAACTCAAATTCTCCCGACCTGGCTGTACCGGACACGTACACAAGCGGTCGAAGGTGTCCCCTAAGGACCCATTCTGAGCCCGGTGCTTTTTAATCTATCCATGACCACGGATGGTCAAAATCTTGGAGATTCCACAGCCCACCTTAGAATTTGCACTGACATCACCATGTCGGCGGAGTCAAATGAAAACCCATGTCCAGAGGCAATGTGAACAAAACTCTAGGCTTCTGCTATTATTCTCAAACTTGCTTCCGAAAAAGCAGGATTAGAGCCTACCAGACTGTCTGGCATTCCGTTCAGGCACAAAAACAGCCCTGCACTTTTCCTCCGCCAACTGAAAACTCAGTAACTAAGACATTGCTCCATACCATTCACTGCTTCTTCGGCAATTATTCCGGGCCAAGCCAAAATGCAACGCTATGCAAGTCCGGTTAATACCATAACACACAGGACACAAGCTTACTGACTTCCAACCCTGCACTCTCAGAACCATTAGTTGACTACCCAAGCACGCACCAGTCAAATAAATAGTGTCCCCAAGACCGGGCGAGCCCAAGAAAATTCCATGTCCACACTGAACCACCATCATCATCATTAATCATCGGCACAGCATGGCCCTTCCAACCATTTGTGGCTCTCAAGAACTCCCTGCAAACCAGACACCACTCCTCTCGAAGCTGGGCAACCATCCAGGCACCTGAATTCCTCATTTATGACCTTACAGTGGCCATGCCGCCCTGAATTCACCGATTCCTTCGAAGCTCTCCAAATCGGCAAGAACCGATTGCCCACAACACACCTCAGCAGAATTAGTTGACACCGGCATTCGTTTCGACTGGTCACTTGGCTACGAGCGGTCCTCTCTGGAAAATAAACACATCACCAATGCAAGCGATGCTTCTGAAACTTTGCGATTATGGTACGCCCCCCATCCCCTGTTGACTCCGAGGTCCTACGCCTATCATTAACAATATCCACCACGTTGCCTGGATATGTCCCAAACTCGCACCTTCCCGCGCAATAAGACGCCTTACAAGCAAACAACCCATCAACTGCCCCCACAAGCCACAATATTAATACGCGGTGGCGGGACAACAGATACGAACCATGGTAGAGGAAAGGGTCATTTTAATGGGCGGCCATGATAGCACGAGCGAACATCGGGGCTACTTACATTCCAGCGTCGTCATCTTCAATGGGGCTTTTACGGGAGACTGCGCCGCTGCCCACTTCTTTGTCTTGTAACAGTATTGCCTACACACTAACCCTCACGCTTGTTGCACACTTCGCCATCCAGAGGCAGGTGGCTTAAAAACCCATCAAGCCACCACACCCACTCCCACCCCTCAACCCAGCAGCAAATAGTAGGGTCCTCCTTAAAATCACTTCAATCATCGCAAATGTGCCTCATTCCATAACCTCTTTTTCTTGAGTTCAGGGTTCATGTGGGTTCCTGAAAACCTTTGAGTTTGGAAAGCTTGTTTTCCAGGGCCTGGAATGTCCTGGAATTTTATCTGGCCCTTCAAACTCCTTCAAGAACTTGAATTTTCCTTTTTCGTAAGTGTTAAAAAGCATGATGAAGCTATGCGAGGCCTGATAGAATGTTTGTTGCTTGGTTTATCTTCATTAGCAAATAACAGCTTGTGTTTTGTAACCCACTGAAGTAGTAGTAGTACAGTTAAACCTCGTTATAACGAGACGGGCTGTAACGAAATAATGAATATAACGAGGAAATCGTAATTGCCCTTGAAAGTCCCCGTAGAAACCAATGTATTTAAAAACTCGTTTTAACGAGGTAAAATTTGCCAGTTATGTGATATAACGAACAAATTTCGTTGAAAAATAATATTTTGAGCTAATTTTACAACATTGCGCGACACGGCAACTGTATTAGCAGTTCAAAACACCCGCCACGCATCCTCCAGCCACGTGTGCGAAGCTGGATGGTGTGCCATGCGGACGCTGCGCCCGCGAAGCCATTCCCACCCTCCTCTCGCTGCACATGGCATGCAGACAATACAGTCTCGGACTCACCGCGGACTCCCAAAGAAGCAGTCCCACGTTCGATTTTCCCATGTATCCCTATGGCTTCGGGGAATCCTCGAACTACCCGCGGAGTATCCGTGGTGAGACCGAGACTAAATCGAAGAGCCCCAATGCACAGGCGTGCGCGGTTGCGTCGCCTTCCTCTCCCCACTTCTGTTCGTATCGCCGACGTCGCTGCGTAGTTGTGTATGCGTGGTTTTTGGGAGTCTTCAGCCTTATCTTTTATCGTACTGCCTGCGTGATTCCAACAACGTGAGTGCGACAGGTGGAAAGCGAAAGAATATCACGCCTGAACAGAAGACGGCTATGATAAAAGCCGCCGCATCGGGTACGAAGAAAGGTAAGGTGGCAAGAGGCTTTGACATGTCGACGAGTACGCTGTCCACCATCCTAGGCAACCAAGAATCCATCAGCAGCGCTGTTGCGCGTGGCGTAAAAGGAAGATAAGGATGGCTTTGGATGCACTAGATGCGGTGGACATGCTGCGCCGCTACTTCGGCATGCACGAAGGCGGCGAAGATGGCGTGAACATTAGTGGCCGCAGCTGAGCGAGCCATCGCTCGCATCAGGAAGGTGCATCAACGTCCAATTACGGAGTTGTTCGCAGCCAAGCCTGTATGAAATACGAGTTTTGAACTGCAATAAAGTAGGCTCATGACTTCTCCTTTTTACCTCCGGAATGTGTTTATTTTACTGACTACCGCCATGCGGCAAGATGCTATTTTGCCCTCATTTTGGTTTAGGTAACTACAATGCATAATATTTGCAGTAAATGTCGGCTACGGCTATACGAAATATGGGCTATAACGAGCAAATCGTGGCGCCCCTTCAATTTCGTTATAGCGAGGTTTAGCTGCAGTACGACTTTTATTGAAACGGGAGACTGCTGGTCTAAACAGAGGAAGGGGAGAGGGTAGTACTAATAGCACTGTGGCAGCAGTGCAGTTCTTGGCTTTCGCTGCATAACTTCTTCTTGTTCACGCTTATGGGGGTTCAGTTCTTTCCAGCTTCACTCTTGAAATGGGTCCATCACAACTACTGGTGGGCCAGGCAAAATAGTCCACTGTGAGTAGGACCGGCGAGTTCTACCCCTCAGTCATGCCAGACCGCTCTTTAGAGAATAAAGTGCCTGTATTTGGTGGATTAATTCTGTGCCGAGCTGTTGGGCGTCAGGGTGCAGTTGTGGTGCCGCGAATGTTCGGTGTTTGGCAAAAGCAGGACATGGCCACACGAGATGATTGAGGTTTGCTGAGGTACTTGTGTGACAATATGGGCATCTTGGGGGGGTAAATGGGGAGCGTACCATTTACGGTGCACCTCAGTTGTGTAGGCTGCGTCGGTGAGAAATTTGTCGACAAAGATTTCACCGGGGTGTGGTAGCGGTGCTAAAGCGCTAAAATCGCCAGCTAGAGTTTTGTTTTTTGGCCGGCCTCTTCGGTCCTTCTTATATACAGGTGAAGTCGCATCGCCGAAACACGCTGAAATTGCTTATCCATGTACTAACATTGACAAACAACGGTGAGAGATTGTCGAGAGACATAAGATGTCGCTGGAGCCATTGATTCGACAAGGGGTCTTCTCTTCTCTGAGGACAAGTCCACTTGTTAAAACGTTGGCTCCAGCAACTTTGCTGCCATTTTTCGACGATGTCGCATCCTCTCAAACCTTCCCCTGAGCATCAGTCTGTTGTAGATTTCCAACACACAATGCAATCCTTGAAATCCACCAAGCGAGCCTTGAAAGCCCTTGAATTTTTTCTAATAACTCATGTCTCACTATTATACACGGGCCTCCGTTGCCCAGAAAAATCTTCGTAATGTGAGCCATCCACAATAACGAATTGAGGTGAAAAAACGCAAACATTAAAGAATAATCGTTCCAGAAAAGAGCACTGTTTATTCAGCCAAGAATGAGGAGATGTGGGTTTGCAGTGATGCCTTCGATTCTACTGCAGTGTCCAGAAAGCGCACCACGTCGGCTGCTCGAAGTGCGCGGTCGGCGCCGCCCCTCACCCCTCCAAACCACGGCGAGCTTCACGTCGAGTGACGGTTGGTCTGTCTTCTTCATCGGCTGGTTCTGCCGGCACCGAGTTTCTTCGAGTTGATGCGACGGCTGAGGGGATCTCGCCGACACGCTCCAGGCGTTCACAGGGTGTCAACTCTATTGCCTACTACCCTAGCGTGTTGTTCGCGCATCACGAATGCTCGCCATCCAATTCGATGGTACTGGGAGGAAGAGCGTTCAGAGATAAAGGAACGAATAGGCTTTGTACACACTGGGGCCTCGGGGGGTCACCAGTCATTTTTTCCTATTTGTTGCTTTGTGCACCCATGTCCAGGATAACGAGACAAAACTGCCTGCATTTACCTGTTTCATTCACAAAATAGTCCGTTCATAGTCCGGACTGCCGGTTTCTTTATTACCGGGGAAGAATTGCATGGCGAGAGCTCGGTCGCCGAAAAATTTCGTCCATAATGCGGGGTGTCCATGTTAACAGGGTCCATATTAACGAGACGTGACTGTATAAACCAGCACAAACTTTGTCTTTTACCAGAAACACTGGATCACTTGCGCTCACCTCAACCAGCTTGTTGGAAACAACACAGCGCCCAGAAGAACGGGATGACAGAGACAAGCACAATGCAAGCGCCGACTCGCAACTAGTGTTTATTTGGAAGGAGAAAAGACCGATGCGGCTCTGCATACCATAATGCACTAAAAAGGCGAGAAATCACACGAAAAGGCGCGTGCAGAGGGGCTGACAAATCACCTGAGCATATGACAGACTATCTTGCCTTCTTTTTCGTGCAGCGTAATCGAGGTCTGGCTTACGCAGTCATCTTTATAAAGGTTAACGTAGAAGGTGTCTTCTGTCTCCCTAACCATCCGCTTTATATGCTTGAAGAGCACCACGGTATCACCAAAACGGGGTGTGCATTGACACAGATCCGAGCGCTGGGCTTTCAAATCGAAAAGAATCGCACCAACGGGGAGACGGTCCGCCGACTCCTGACCAAAGTCACAGCGGCCACTCGCCTCATGAAGCGGGTGGCCAACAGGAAAGCCGGCATGCGGGAGGACAGTCTGATACGGCTGATTCCAATCGCTTTTCCGTTAGCCCATAACGTATGTTCGCTTCCTTAGCCACAACTGGAAAGCGGCGGAAAGCAATCGTCTAAATGCAGCTATACGCAAAGCATACAGAGCAGCACTCGATCTTCCCGACAGCGCAAGACCCAGAAGCTGATGGACCTTGGCGTGCACAAACGCTCGAGGAAATCAGCGAAGCCCAGCAAGCCACCCAGATGGACGAGCAGGTCGAGCCATCTTAGCCAAGCTGCGACTCGAGCCCAGAACGAGCGGTAGACCACTCAACAGACAAGAGGACCATACCAGGCTAACATCAGGAGAGGGCGCGGGTACAATCCATCCCCAGGAACATGGACCCTATCCACAACGAGGAGAGGAGAAGGTGAGAGCCAAAGCCATGATCGAGCAACACGGCACCGCACCTGGCACTCGATACATTGATGCAGCGGAGTACCGTAACCGGGAAGCCTTCACTGCAGTGGTGATCGACGCCGTAACCGGAGAGACAGTCTCTGCGACGAGCGTTTTAAACACATGTGAGGCGCAGAGCGCCGAAAGAAGCGGCCATAGCCTTGGCCATCGCGGACCCAAACACCAAGACAGTCCTCTGTGACTCAAAGGGAGCCGTGAGGAACTTTGCCAAGGGCAGGCTGTTTCGTGGAGCAGTGCGGGTGCTCACCGCGTTAGAGTTTACGGACAGAAAAGTAACAGTGAAGTGGTTCCCCGCCCACGTGTGGACAGATGTGTCTGAACTTGTGGACAACCACAACGAGACGGCAAACTCTCTTGCGCGGAAAATTATCTGGCCGCGCAGCAGAAACGAGCCTGTCTGCAGAGCTGTGGGCGGAAACTAAAGATAGGATGGGCACGTTCCACGAAATTACAAAGTATTATCCGATGAACAGACGAGTAATGGCACTGCCGCACCCTCAGCTTACCAGGGAGCAAGCGGCGCTATTTAGACAGCTGCAGACGGGCTCGTTACTGACTCCGGTCATAATGAAGCACGCATGCCCAGAACAGTAACCGGACGACACGTGTAAGGTGTGCCGCAGGGCTCTGTGCAGCAAGACCAGCAGAAGCGGAAACAGAGACTGTGATCCCGCCGTGGCTTCAAGACGCGGCGCGGAGCTATAGCAAGGAAGACCAACTCCTGGCCGTCCAGCAGATCCTGGAGGCCCTCGAAAGACCGAGCGACAGGTGCGAGGCGTCAGCGCACTGGGGGGTAACGGCGACTGGCCCGGGGGCGAGTAGCGAGGACGCTGACGAGTAGAGGGTCCACACAGGACGGGCGTTAGGCCGCGTCAAGGTATCCCCGCAACGGGGTACCTACTGCAGGCGATTCAATCAAGTCTTTGTCATGTCGTGACACTGTTTGCAATGTGTGGGCCAATTTGCATACCCGCGATCTTTTCATCATCCCCGGGTGCTCTTTCAGTCTTATATTCTGCAGCACCTCATCTGCCCCACATACACTCTTAGAGGAGACAGCAGTATCGAGTAAACGACACACATTTTACAAGGCCCAGAAGAACGCATGTTTGACACTGCGCTTGTTATGGCTGCCACCGTGCAGACGCTTCTATTGTTCAGCAACGCACGAAGCCTGCCTACTTTGTTTTTTATCTGAGAAAAGGACTCCCACCATACGGGGACTCCACATTTGTCAGCCCATGCGCCATTTCGTGCATGTAGGGCACGACCGCCTGTTTTAGGGGCAAAGCCCCTTCGGGGCTGGGGCTGTTGGCATCTCCTGTCGTCGTCGTAATCGTCGTCTCATGTAGTCACGGTACTAAAACACCGGGAAACTCGTTACGCCTTCAGCTAGAAACATAATTCCTACTAAAAAAACACCGGGACACTCGTTATAATGTTTCGTGCTTCAAATTCAAGAGACTTTTACACCAAAGCTTATACCTGTACCCCAATGGTTTCATCTCCGTTGGCAAAAAACGGCAAGGCTCCAGGAATACACTTATACACCGCATGCTTTGCCCCTCCCCAAGTCTCACGTTAGTGGAGATTGCGCGGGATTTCTTTTCCCCCATTTTTTCTTTTCTTTTTTGTAACTTGTTTTTTTCTGTGCTTAATCTGTCATACCAAGCCTTACGCAGAGAAATAATAACCGAGTTCAGAAACTCGGCTGCTTGAAGGCAGCATACCCGATCACAAGATCTCTTTTCGGCAAGGTGGAGGTCCATTGACTTCTTCATGCGGATCCAAGATTGGCATGGCGATGGCCCTGTTAACTATTCTGGAGAGCCCAGACGTGTATTAAAGAAGCGGCTTTGCAGACCTAGGTTGTAATCTGCAACAGTGCGGTTATCCGACAACGTATGGTTAGGTCCAGAAAAATTGCGCCACCTCCTTTGAGGGGAACCCTGTGTAGATGCGACGCATCGTGGGGCTCATTTGGTGTTTTCCGTTGGATTGATTCTGAATCGCGTGAAACGTATCGGGAACGCGTATGATATTATGTTTTATGATTATCATTATGTTTTATTGGCCAATCTTCTCTCTAAGTGGTATGCTTGGGGCTTTGCTGTCACACGACCTTTACTCCATCATTGTTGCTGTAAGTGGGAGCTTCTTTTCTTTTATTGCAAGTGTTAATCATCGCCCCATCATGCCGTTGTATCAGTAGCTTCTTGACGTAGTTTGAATGAGTCAAGGATATAAGGCGCGTTCGTAGCATTCGATTCTGTCTCGGTTTGTGGCGCAGTGGGAAGAGCACCATGTACCTCGCGTTCCGCCCACAGGGTGTGGGATCGAAACCGGGCGCGCTAACTATTTTTTTTTATAGTGTAGGGGGAGGGGTGTGGACGGACAACAACGCTGTATGGAGGGACAAGGCGAGTGAATGAGATGCAGTCGCATCTAAAACTGTGAGCTGCCTGCAGTGGGAAACTCTTTGATCAACTTCAGCCCCGCTCCATTGTCTTCAAATGCCCTTAGGAAAACTTCACAATTCAGTTACGCTTCATTCTGGTGAACGAGAACCAAATAACTGTCCACGTATCTGGCAACACGGACCACCCTGCTTCCAAGCACCTTTCTCAACCTAACGTCCTCTTTCCCCGTAACAATGTCACTCAGAACCGATGCAACTGTCGAGGCTGCCCACATGTGGCGCCTTCTTCAGACTCACTCGTTTCCTCACCGCACTCTATTAGTGCATACGCACCCTCACCTCTTTTCCTCTCCCAAATGCCCCTTGTGTGACGCGCCGGACACGCTCCATCACTCGCTCTGCGAATGTCCGCGCGATCCTTTCCCACCTCTACCCTCCCCCACCCTCTGGGAACAGGCTCTGGGGTGCTCGGACCGCGACCTCCAAGAACTGGTCACCGGTCGTGCCCTCGACGTCGCGGCGGCCCTATGGGCCACCGCCACTCCCCCACCCTAAAACCAGAGTTCCAATAAAGTGGATCTCTCTCTCTCTCTCTCGACCCAATCAGACGCCCACGTTTTGTAGCAGCACTTTTTGCTCCAACATGATAGGAATCGGCCGCAAACAAAACATCAACAGCTCCCTAAAAACCTCTACACCAGAACACAGTTGTTTTTGAACGTTAACTTACCGTTGCTGTCTTTTATGCATTCCTTTACGCAATTCATTAACTCGCACTCTGGAAGGGAGTAATACAGGTTAACAACATCGATACCGAATGGCGTGCATCCGTCAACCTTCCCAAGCCGCATATCTTCAACGATTTCTTCCGAATTCTCAAATTTAGACGGGTCTTGCACTGTTAACCTTTTGAGTTGCTTCTGCGAAAATGTGGAGACCACCAGCTGACCACGTTCCCCTCTCAAAAACTATAGTGCGAGAAGGTTGCTCTGGTTTGCACGTCTGTGTGTTCTCACAAAGGCAGCGTGATACTACGCACTCCGACTGTGTGTTCCTGGACACCATGATAGCACCGAAATTTGCTGCTCTACACAACGCAGAGACATCGCAAGCATTTGAGATTCATTTGCAAGAGCTGATGTTTGCACCGGAAGAGCATTTCTAGCAAGAAATCGCGATTTCCCGCTTCATTTCTGACTAGATTATTAGATTCTTGCTCGAATCGACAGCTTCTAACTAGACAAATTCTCACTCTAGCTAGATACGAGTATTTCCAGCTTGCGGGGTTTTTTGTCTTCTAGCTGGATTGACAAATGCTACCTGGAAGCAAATCTCAATCCAGCCAAAAATGAACTAGAAATTCTGCCATTTCTAGCAAGAATATTTCTAACCAGAAGGAATTTCTGGTTCAATAATCCAGCTAGAAAAAAAAAACATACATTTTCGCCTCCTCCACGCAAGTAGTGTATGCACTGTACTTGGATAACAAGTGATCTTGTCTTGACCGCATGTGCTTGCAAAATGCAAGAAGTGGTTGATTTGGGTGCAAAATAACGAAACACTTTCACTACTTGTGTACGTATCTGTCCTGTCACCATCCTTACGCTCTTTACCAGCTGCTGTTCCACCCCCAGCTTCCCCCTTCGAGCTGGATGGTGCCACTGTCCTGCTGACAGGAGAGCAACACTTCCGGTGCCGCATAGGTGCTCTCAATGCAGCGCTGGAGTGGGAACGGTGAAGGCCCTTCTGTTGTAGCCTCCGCGCCTGGCGATAAGGACGCGACATCTCGCGGCAACGGGCCTCCACGTATATGACGCTTCTGCTTACATTGTATGCATAAACGGACCGCATCATCGCTCCCGCCCAGACTTTATTTGCGAAGCGACCTCTTCATGTTCATCTAGCCACCTTTCCTAGTCATCATCTGATCATAGCCCTTTTACTTTGCCGTACCGCAAAACAAATGCTCAAAGGGGCAGACAATCGATTTTTGTGTCGAGTATAGTTTCTCTAGGCTCATACGAAGCCAGCGTTTACATACGATTCGGGGCAACACGAGCAATTTATAAACAAATTGGGGGAAATAATTTTAATTTGGCACCAAACTTTCTGAAACCTGAAAGGTGGCGGTTCGTAGATGTCACTTCGTAAACTAGTAGGTAGATGTAAGACGGACAGTACGGTTACGTGTCCCCCTGGTCAGCGGTGACCTGCAAACCTCGCAGCTGCTGAAAGTGCTGAAACGTTTATGCACTTATCGAAAACCTCTCAACACAAGCATGTGTTTAAGTTTAAATTGTACAGTAATCCTCCTCCGTTAGCTTCGAAGTCCTAAATAAGCTGAAACTTCCGAGATAAGCGGAGTTTCGAGTTAATTAAAGGGGGGGAAAATACATGGCACCCGTGAGAGGGACGGCGAAAAAGAGTTTCGACTTGACCAATATTTCGAGATATCCAAGTTCGAGTTAACGAAGGATTACACTATACGCATTTTTAAACATTCTTTTGAAAATTTTAAAGACACGCCGCCCGCCGTCGCTGGGTTGCTCTCAGCGTGGCTAACTGAGCCTCCATGCCCAGAATCAACGGCAGCGCTCAGTAAACAGACCCAGTGAAGAAGCTTCCTGCTTGTGTTGTATGTTGTTTGACGATTCGGCCTGAGTGAGGGGTGTTTCTTCTGCCGAAATATTCGTCTTCAGTTTCCAGAAATGCCAACCGCAGCTTAAAAAAAAAAAAAAAGACACCCCCGGGAAGAATTGAACTGCTGACCTCCTGAACACGAAGCCAGCATTCTACCTCTCATCCATTCCAACAGCACCTTTTTGTGCAAAATACAGTATGCCGTACTAGGCCACTGATACATGCAACTGGGTGCTTCTGGTGATCAAAATAAAATCCCGGGCCATCAACACCAATGTGAAACCTGACAAGGGGCGAAGCATGCAGTGTGCAAGTGTATTCTTGGCGCCTTGGCGTCGTTTGCCCACGGAGATGAAGCCGTTTGGAGGTAGAGCTATAGAGAGCTTTGCTGTACAATTCTCGCGTCTTTGAAGAGCATCCCGGTGATTCAGTATTGTGACTACATGAGACAACGGTTATGACGACGACATTAGACGCTGGCAGCCCAGCTCCTACGCGCCTAAAACACATAAAGGAATGAGAAAGCCTGCAATTCACATTTTTTTTAGCTGGGGACAAGTTCTTTAGTATCGCTTTTCATCTCGCATACAGACAAAAGTATGTTACCACGCTACTGTGTGTCATGGTTGCAAGCATCATTTTGGGAGGACGTGTATGGCTCGTAGCCCTAAAATTTCGATTTAAAAAGTTCTAGGGCGCTATCAGCGAAATCGTTTCGTGTTAAGGTGTTTCAAGGGATGCCCTTTCATTTGGGACAGAGAACATATACTCGACAAAAATTGGTTGTCTGTCCCTTTGAAGACTAGGGGTAGGGTTGCCACCTTTCCCCGAAAAAAAAAACCGGTCCTTCGAAGGCGGGAGGGAGGGGGGGGCGTGTTATATAGAAGGTTGGATTTGGGTTAAAAAAAATGGCACGTTTTTTTTTTTTTGACATGCAGTGTCATTTATTGTAGCGTTTGCTTACAGAAAAATCAACATAACGTTTGTACTATAAGTGATTGAGATTCAAAAGAATGTGCTTCACTGAAAAGTAACCTCACTTTCTGACCGCGCCGGCGGCATTTCGTTGTGTTCTTCCTCCCTCTGGTCCCCTTCCATCTCAGGAATCGCACTCGGCCGCGTATTTTCTCTGCTCGCGTAACTTTGCACAGCTTCTTGACGCATCTTTACCGCTGCAGTTGCTGTATTGGCGCTTAAAAAAGGCCAAAAAAGAAATAACCACGGCCGATGGCCAAAAAAAACCAGCCAATGTTGGCCGGTTTTAGGTACAGACCGGCAACCGGCCCGCTGTCTAAAAAACCGGTCGGGCCAGTCCAAAACTGGTCAGGTGGTAACGCTAACTAGGGGTGTTGGTGGATAACCCACTCTGACTGACGTATGGTGCTGCACTATATCGATCGAATAAGGATTGATTCTAAACTAACTCTCATGTAGTTTCTTTCATGATAGTTTCGATGAAACAAGGGTTACAGCCATTTTCTGTGACCATACTCTCTCTGTAGGTGGCCTTGTGGTCAGCAAATGGGAATTCAGTAACATTTACAGCTTCACTGGGGACTCACTATGACAAGTAAATTAAACTGGGTGTAATGACAGTGATTTGATTGATTCTAGGGTTTAACTCGCCGACGCAATGCACCCTGTAGGCGCGTCGAACCAATGCAGGCACGCCATATTGGAGGGCTCCGGATTAATTTCGACCACCTGGGGATCTTTAACGTGCGCCGAAATCTCGAACACACGGGTGTTTTTGCTTTTCGCCTCCATCAGAAAAGCGGCCGCCGCGGCCGGGAATCGAACCCGCGTCCTCGTGCTCAGCAGCACAACGCCTTAGCCACCGAGCCACCGCGGTGGGTTGTAATGACAGTGCCGTACTAGCGGCCCATTACAATAATTTTTCCGAGATGCCTACGTAAGCCTGGGAGCTACAGGGCAGCCTACAGCAGCTCTGGAGGCGGAAATTTGTCTTTTAGTGGCTCTGTTGACGGACGCAGGTTTAATCAGCAGAGCCTAGCAGTACATAGCTTCGCTGTAACACTCTTCCCAAACAATACCTGTTAAGTGACCTACTGCAACACTACTTATCACATCTCGGGTTAAAAAACTACTGTCACCCGAAAGTGGCTGCAAAAACAAAGATTCCATTTTAAAACACCAGCCTTTGGTGACTCACTTAATAACTCCACTCCAGCCCTCAAAGAGGTTTTCACCAAAAAATGACACGAAATACGGGAAAATTTTAAAATTTTTTCAATACGTCAGCACTGGCACAACAGGAGGAACACTAAGAAAGTTTTGAGGGTTACAAGGCAATACTACAAATGCCCAGTCGCAATTATTGGCTGCGGCTTTGGCTGTACAAGAAACTGGCCGAGAAGTCATTACTGCTTCATCTGTCTTCCCTAATATCTAGATTGTTCTTTCGAAGTTTGCATTAACCCTTTCAGACGCCGTTCGCTGTTTCCCCCTAAAAATTTTTGTTGTTGTTTCTATGCTCTGTATCACACCAAATTAGATTAATTGGCAGGTTACTGACCCCAACACAATCTCAGTTTTTTTCCAGGCTTGTACGGAATTGCGTACATAGCGTCACAGAGGTCAGGAGCGTCAAGTAGCGCTTAGTATTTCCAAATACGCATGTATGTGTGTGATATGCATCGTTTCAATGTTTTTTTTTGCGGCCACAAGTTGTGAGAAAGCGAGGAGAAAGAGTTGAAAAAGCTCCGCCGCTGAAGCTGTCGCGTGCGTCGCCATTTTTTGTTTGTCTACGCTCTAGTAGTCCTACTAGCCGCCAGATCACCCCTAAATCTTCACTGTTAGACGAAGGATACAAAATTGTGCTGAACTAGTGCGAAACTTTCAGCTTTGGTATTCCTTTTTGTAAAAAAACCGCACGGTTGAAATGCACACAGTTGTGTACATAGCGCCTGAAAGGGTTAAAATTGGCACCACTACTGGTGCAAAGCACCTCTTTTAATGAACGAACCTTGCATTTCACCTTCGTGGTCCCTTTAAATACACCGTAGATTCACTTAGTTTAAAAAACCACCACCAGTGACTGTTACCAAGCTTCTGAAGTGCGAGGAAGACATGACCGATTTTCTTGAAGCACGCATTTAGCAGAGACAATGGCAGAAGTAAGCATGCATAAGATGTAAGCAGAAAGAAAAGAAAACAGAGCAAGGCAGTTTTATGTTCAATCGATCTTTATTAAAACCTCAATTTTGTTTACACGGAACTCTGCTTTCCTTTTTCCAACTGCACTGCTCTTTGGACAACACAAGATATTTGTTAGTGAAATGCCCGAGCCTTCCGACTGGTCTGCAACTGCCCGAACCTCTTCACAAGGCCCTGGGAACCCCAGCTGGCTCAAAATTTCCTACAGCTAGCTAGCTAGTCAGCGTAATACCTACGGGACACCGTTCTCCAGTTCACACCTTGAAACACTCCGGTCGTTTTAAACACGCACGCCTGCAGGCAGACTACCTTTTCGTTCTCCTTTCTGCCACGCTACACACACCACCACTTTTCTCCATTTCAACAAACACCCGTCGGCATTTGCAGAGGACTAGAGCAAGGCGCTGCAGATGACAAAGCTTGTGTTGTGCAAAAAAAGAAAAAAAGAAGGGAAGTACTGCTGGTTTCAGGTTGTCCCACACAACTGTTGGGTGTCAGCGAAGGGAGGGGTGAAAAAAAAGAGTGAACAGGGAGTGAAATAAAAGATGGGCAAAGTATTCCTTTTAGGAGTGCCCGTCCCACAAAACTCTTTCGGTCTCAGTGAAAAAGTCGAAAAGGGGGGTGAACAGAGCGGTGCCTTTAGGAGCGCCATGCCGGGGGCACCCACTCGGGGGGTGGCGACTGCAGCTTGCCGGTCACCTTCTCAATGTCCGGCACCGTCTCGGTCAGCGGTCGCGCTAGGTACTCGTCAAAGTCGTTCTCCTCCCGCAGCACCAAAAAGTAGAGCAGAAAGGCCGACAGACTCGCCAGCACCGACCAGCGCTGGGCCTCGGGAATTTTGTCATAGTTCCTGCATGGAAAGCGGTCGACGTGGGTGTTGAAAGTGCTGCAGCGACATTCCGCTTCCAAGGCACTGCAGGCTGGGCACTTCCTGCTACACCCAATGCCGTCTAGTGGCTAGCCAATCATCTCGATCAACTGCTAAAACGAGCTGGCTGTTTTACCTCTAGGACTAGTGGGGGAATCGCAGCTTTTAACGCTTGCCTCGTGGGATCGAGCCGAAGCAGTTATACTTTTTATGTGTAATTTCTGGGCTTTTTCATTGGAAATATGCTTCCTTAGATCAGTTGTACGCATTATTTTCATAAATAAGGGTGGTTTAGTATCGTTGATGTCAGCTTAAGCTCGGAGAGCACGCTATCGCCACGTTTCATGCTGCATCGAACCAGAAGTGCCCTGCTTACAGTGACTTGTAAACGGAATGTTACGTCACAGTGCCCAGGAAAGCTTCAAAAGGTTGCATGTCATCATCATCACCGTCACCTCCATTTTTATGTGCACTCCAGGATGAAGGCCTCCTTCACAGATGTCCAACCGCTTTTATCCTGCGCTGCATGGGTCCATTCTTTGACCCCTGAATTTTCAATTCCCCCCTGCAAGGGTGGAAGCGGGCTTGAGCCTTTTGGAGCAGCCCAGGGAGCAGAGATAATGCTGTTTCGGAGCAGCTTTGGAGCACCAAAAAGGCGAATATTGGAGCAGTTTAAGTCTGTTTTGGAGCAGATTTTTAGGGTCAAACACCATTCATTCGCAGTTTTTCATTTTTGGTAGCGTAAAAAAAAAATCAAATGGCTTTTACTGAATATTTGATTAATACCGAGCAGACCACTGTTGGAAAAATAAACTTTCCCAGAATTAAAGCATCATAGCTGACAGAACAATCACCAAGAAAAAACTAGAGATAAGCGATACTTTAGACAGTGTTGTGGTTTATTCAAATGAATGTACCAATGTTTATCAACTTGTTCTTTTTTTTTTTTTGTTTAACGTAAACAGCAGGCTTTTCGGAGGGAGAGTAGGGGTGAGGACAGTGCCCCCCCCCCCCCTTCCACCCCCACAAGAAACAGGCAGCGTTGGGCAACACCTACGAAGCTGATTACTTGCAGACAGTAGCTAGCTTAATAGAATCTCCCCTCTCACTTGTGCCATGGCATCGCCTGTTATCTCATCCTGGTGGACAGGACACGGTAGCATCTAACCTACAGAATGGCCAGCGGTCTTCGATAAGATAGAGTGTGTGACGGTCCAACTGAACAATAAAACTATTTCACTTTTTGGTTTTTACAATAAACGGAAAGATTGCAGTGACGGCTGGTGCCGACGCATGCATCACGGCGCAGCGCGCTCTGTGGTGAAGTTGCATTTCAGGACAAAGTTCGCGCATCACCTGCGCCCTAAGGTCACTCCAAGTCATGAGAAACCGCGCCGCCGTTTGGCGACCGAGAAACCGTGCCGAGTAACTCCAAGCTCTGAGGATCCTTTAGGGAGTCCACCGGAGTGTGCCACGCGTGAATGACAGCTGAGCGAATGAGTGCCTACTGCTCCATGCTCAATGCGACTGGCAGTGAACGTCATCTCACAGTTGCGTCACACCTTGTGGCGCCGCTTTGGAGCAGTTTTGGCGCAATTCTGCCTTTTGGAGCAGGATGGAGCAGGAAAAGCGGATTGGAGCAGCACTTCCTCCCCTGCCCCTGCCCGCATCACCACCGAGTTAATGGTCTCATTTCAACGCCGAGATAGGTGATGACCCATCATTGAGATACCCAACCAAAGAATTTCGTCCACAAGACAATGGTAACCATGGCGAAAAAATTCGCAGCATGGATTGTTGGTATTGCCTGTCCTATATGAAATAAGAAGCTCCGCAGAAGGCTTTGTATACACACATGCAGTGGAATGTCGTC
Source organism: Haemaphysalis longicornis (assembly GCA_013339765.2). Classification (NCBI taxonomy): domain Eukaryota; kingdom Metazoa; phylum Arthropoda; class Arachnida; order Ixodida; family Ixodidae; genus Haemaphysalis; species Haemaphysalis longicornis. The sequence continues at coordinate 110,148 of CM023454.1, read as the reverse complement.
GAATGGAAATCGACATGAGAAGGACTGTCGAGTTATGGATTTTTTTTAGCAGTATCGACAGACACACGCACGAACACCAACGCATGCATGGCACGAATCACTTGCATTTGCATTAATACCACCTGGTGTCAAATTTGATGTTCTTCCCAATTCACTCAAATCGGTAATTAAGGGGCACACTTAGAATTTTTTTTTTTTTTGCTTTCGAACCAATTTTGGCGAAACTTTATGAGCTTGTTCAATTTTTTTAGCTCGTTTTAAATATCTAACTAGTTTTGATGTGAGGTAACTAGTTTCCGAGTTAATTAAAACTTTCCTTGATTGTTTTTGAGAACAAAAGAAAAAAAACTATTCAACATAAGATTACCAGCAAGGCATCAATAGATACCAGAGTTGTGGAGAATGAAATGCAGGAAGCAGTGTTTTTTTTTTTTTTTTTGCAATCACGTACACATTTACATCAGTGCTACCTTCTAGGTTTGAACAACGTCTGCTAACCAATTAAAAAAATAACGCCAATCAAACAACTACTGAAACACAAAATGCAAAATCTGCTCCCCATATCGCATAGTTTAAACATTCAGCTTCACAGTGCAAAATGAATGATCTTCCTAGCTGCACTACATGTTGGAATGTACCTGTCGAAGAACTTCGTATCACTGCCACACCACCGGTGGCGAAAAAGTGTAGAATTACGGGAAAGTAATTATTTCTTTGTTGAAATCGGGCCTCTGTGGCTTTTATAAGTACCCGGTACTGTTCCACGTATGAAATTTTCGGAGGAAAAACTGTGCAAATCAGGTGAAAAGTGATACTTAATAAAACACTTTTTTTGGGCAATTTTTTGGTCCCAAAGACCCAGGTGCCGCCCCCTTAACTTGCTACACAAGATGTGACACATCACTCTGCGCTACACGATTTGGAGTACGGCAAAAACCAGCACTTACCTATAATCTTCCGCCAGAGGTTCAAGGAAAGACCGCTACTACTACAAAACATGCACTGTGTACAAATGACTATGCCCATCTTTACAAGTGTGTTCCGCTCCCTCCGATGCGCGATTCCCTCTAAACAGTGTCAATAAATGCGAGAGTGTGGTGGCTATGTCATCGATAAACCGAGCCAATTTCTCTTCCTTTACGTCTAACTCCTCTCCGACCTGCTTTTTTTTTTTTTTTCACGCACGCACACGTCGTCGCACCGGGGGAGTTTTGTCCGTACATGGAACCGCCAAATTTACACTTTGCCTAAATATATAAAGGTTCACTTTAAAAACGGAGTGTCACATGCGCAGCCCACACACCAAGGTTCCGTTATACGTACGGGGAACGGAAGCTCTGCTCGGCTTTCCAGGTGGCTGCTCTGCTGGTGCTGTAGGCAACCGGCTTGTCGTCGTCCTTGCTCGAACCAGCCTCCCCCGTCGCAGAGCGCCTGCGAAGCAGACAGTTAAGACTGAGCCCACAATTGGACTAAGCTGCTTGAAATGGGAGCTCACGAAAAGGACAAAAAAAAAACGAGCCAGCTTGTGATTGCCTGCATCACTTCCGTACCAATGGCAGCGCATCCAAAATAAACTTAACACATCTTCCCAGGGGAACCCTGAGGTTGATTGCGAAGCAGCGCATGAGTTCCAAAGCCAAGCCAATCGAATCCATCCAATGAATGCCCCTCAGTGCAGAGAGTGTTTCCGCTATCAATAGGAGAGGGGGTGGGGGTGAGCGGCGGAGAGCGCAGCTGGCGCGGCGAGGAGAATGGGGGAGGGGTGGACGCCGACAACGCCGACAACAACGCCGGATGGATGCAGGGACAAGGCGAGTGAATGAGATGCGTCGCATCTAACAAAAAATAACACCCACGGTCAGTATTTTTCAATCAGAACATTTTCAGAGGGGGAAATGCTTGCGCAACATACATTCTCAAGACACTATGGAATGAAAAAATGTGCACAAAGCCGTGAAATGAAGCCCAGAAATTCAAAGATTATCAGCGAGCTTCACAGACACTAGAGCTACGAGCACAGTGGGGCATAAAGTGCTACAGTGAGTGGTGCACTTGGCTTTGTGCATTGAATCTTGGCCTGGCCACTTTTGAACCTGTGAAGAACACTTCTAATTTTTTTCTTCCGTGTTTTTTTTTTTTTTTTTCCAGCATGTGACCAGCAGAATCCCGAAACCGGCATGCACTGTGCCAGAGCTGCAACAACCGACAACCGTGTTTTTGTTGTTTTTTCTGTGCCCATCTGCGTTTCCAGCATTTCTTGTTATTGTTGATGTTCCCTTTTCAATTTGCCTCCGCCTCACGTCTTGATACCCGTGAGTTGTTTTTCGTTACAACGCACACAAAACGACCCTATGCGAGGCCGCCCCACAATAGTGTACGCTGCTATAAGAGCACAGCTTCTTTTTACATAAGAGCAATAACGTTGCTGGCAGGCTATTTGCTGTAAACGTGTAAACCCTCCACCCACAGTGATGAGAAGAAAAATCTTACCTTAAAGTGTACATTAGGTATGATGAGGTAGCAAATTCAATCAACCAAATGGTGGATTCCTATGGTCGATAAGTGGTGAATTTTTCAACTCAGGTCTCGCTCAGGTGATATACAGGGTGTTACATCGATAAATGGAACACTTTAAAATTTTTTCCTGAGCGAACCGCGGCTCCATTTGCACTGAAACTTCACACGAAGGTCGAATTTTGTAGTCTAATTTGTTTGACATTAGGAACAATGACGGTACTTACCTGTTTATTCTGAAAATAAATTAGAAACGATTTTCGCCTATGAGAAAACAGCCCATTTGGACGTGCAAGCTGATCTTGGAACGACGGAGCCACCTGGGATATGCAAAGCGCCATGCGTGATGGCGATTCATGGTAGGAAGAATCCAAATAAGGTAGCAGATGATCAGAAAACCTCTTTTGTCGATAGTTTATGATGGCCACAATTAGTTGCACAAGACCTCGCAGAATCACTGTAAAGTATCCTCGCGGTTCATTACCATCAATACCAGTCATCTGGTTTCAGATTGTCTATCGTCTGCTGTGCCAGGTTACCCCGCTTTCCGAAATAAGGCTCTTTGTTCACATTTGTTGCTATTTCGGAAAGCGGGGTAACCTGGAAGAGCAGACGACAGACAATCTGAAACCAGATTACTGGTATTGATGGTAATGAACCGTGAGGATGTTTTATTTTAATTTGTAATCATCATAAAGTATCGAAAAAAGAGGTTTTCTGATCGTCTGCTACCTAATTTGGATTCTTCCTACCGTGAATCGCCATCGGGCATTTCGTTTTGCATATCCCAGGTGGCGCCGTCGTTCCAAGATCAGCTTGCACGTCCAATTCGGCTGGTTTTCCATAGACAAAAGTCGTTTTTAATTTATTTTCAGAATAAACAGGTAAGTATCATTGTTCTTAATGTCAAACAAATAAGACTACAAAATTCGACCTTCGTGTGAAGTTTCAGCGCGAATGGAGCAGCGGTTCGCTCAGGAAAATTTTTGAAAGTGTACTATTTATCGATGTAACACGCTGTATATGCTACGCACTTCTATTTCTCATTTCGGAGTACTTTGAACTTCGAAGCAGCTCAATTATTTTTGCCATAGAATTTCAATTCCGACAGCTACTTTGGATTGCCCAGACTGTTTTGGACAGACGAATAAAAGAAATCGTTTGTTTCACTGGTCCAGACCGGCTCCGTCGTTACGCGCATAGAGAAGTTATGCGTCAAATGTTTTTAGTACGTTCGGCAGTTGTGGGCGCGCTACATATCGTCCAGTTCATCATAATAAGGCCACCATATCTCAATCTACACGATAACACGAGAATAACGATGCAGTCAAGTTCAGTTATACGCAGTTATGCCAAAATTCAATGTAGTTTCTGTAGTTAACCATTCTTTGAAAGCAGGAAAACGTTTACTTACTACTGAATGACTTTACGCACAGCATTTACTAATGAAACCAGCGTGCCGTTACGGAGGTATATATTTGAGAATAGCTCGTAAACTATCGATTCCAGGCAAACTAATGCGCTTGACCTTCCCGACAGAGTGAACAGAAAGTGACTTTGAGCCGGTAATATACCTTTGAAGTCTTGTCGCCAATGGCGGTGTGGCTCTCCTGGCGACGTTTTCAAGTAGAAGCACCTTTGGAAGGACACTTTTTAAGTTCGAGACGGCCATCGTTTACTCGGGAAAGTTGTTTACTGTTGTTGCGAGCTACAGACCGCGCACTTCACGCACCGTTTCTCTGGGCGCCGCCATGCATGCATGTGCGAGCACGTACTAACGCCTCCAATATATACAATGCCGGCTAAATCGGTTCATTTTGACTGCGTGAGCCGCGTGAGCGCTGTCGCCCCTACTTGACAAAACTGCCGCTATAGGCGTCGTGGCGCCGCTTGTCCGCTTTCCAGACGTTTGTCCGGGGTTTACCGTCCCCACGCTGAGCAGCGAAAAATCGCTGAGGCAGCTGTCAAACACCGCTGATCAAAGCTGTTTTTGATCGATTTCAGCTTGCTGAATGACCTTCACCAGTGAAATTTGGGACCCACAAGCACGAAAAAATCTAACAGCAACATAAACATCTGGGAATGAACCTTCAAAGTTTTCGCGAATTAGAAGTTTCTCCATGTCACAGAAGAGCAGCCTTCGTTGATAGCACATGAAATAAACTGCCTAAGCTCATCGGGAAATAGAGGGTGTTGCGACGATAATTGGAACACTTTAAAAAATTTTTCTGAGCGAACCGCCGCTCTGTTCGCGCCTCAAACTTGCCACGAAGGTCGCAATTTGTGGTCTATTGTTGTTTGATACCGGAACAGCGACGGTACTTACCTGTGTATTCTGAAAATAAATAAAAAACGATTTTCGCCTATGGGAAAATGGCGGCTGATTCGCACGTGCGAGCCAGCGGTTGATGTGGGACGACGGAACCACCTGCAGAGTGAAACGCACGTTTGGGATTCACGTACGAGCCAAATGGTGCAACAGACGATCAGAAAATGCACCTAGAAATGAGCTAGCAGACGATCAGAAAACCCGGTTTTTCGGGCTCGCACGTCCAAATCGCCGCCATTTTCCCATAGGCGAAAATCGTTTTTATTTATTTTCAGAATAAAAAGGTACGTACTATCGTTGTTCCCGGTTTCAATCAAATTATCTTCGTGGCAAGTTTGAGCACGAACAGAGCGGCGGTTCGCTCAGGAAAATTTTTTAAAGTGCTCCCTAGCAATTACCGTCGCAACACACTGTATGTGCCAGCCAGACTATATGCGGATACTTTTTGCAATGCCCAGTGCGTGCAGCCATGGCTCCTCGGAGCTGCCGGGGAAAAGCAGTTCCAATCTCCATGCTAACAGCAAACTGTCGCCCCCTACGCCCGCCGCCAAAAACAACGAGGGGCGGAGAGGCGAAAGAAGGAACTCCGCCGAGCACTCAAAACCACCAAGAGTGGCCCGCCCTGCCAGAACGCAGCTCTCCCACGACCCAGACCCCGGCAAGAGGAAGAGCCCCGTCGAGGTCGCAATCGAAGCACAAGTCGAGATCCCCAACGGCCAGCAGCGCCAAGCGCCCAAAGCCAACGCCACGAGGTGGGCCACTCCCCCCCCCCCCCTTCCCCCCCCCTGATCACGTCACAGAAAACAGCCGATAATGGAAAATCGGTAAGCTTCGATGGCGGGGCCTCCCACCCCTGCGCCTCGCACCCAACCCCTCAAACCCCTGTCAAAGAACTACTAACTGAGCTAGCTAACATTACAGCGGAAATGGCTGCCCCTAGGAGAGAAAACAATGACCTCAAACAAGAACTTCTTAAACTCCGCAGTCAAAACGCAGCAAGCTCGCAGACAAATTCCACAGACTAAGAATCTACCTCCCCCGCACCAAAAAGCGAGTGATTGCGGTAGCCTCCGTACAAAGCCCCAACCCAGTAGAAGAATCCCCTCAACAACAAGAACTAGAACGTAAAATAGTCGCTCTCGGGAAAAGCAATGGTGCCCTGCACGAAAATATCAACACCATGCAGAACAGCATAGAATCTTTCCGATCGGAAATGAACCTCTACAGATCAGAACGTTTGCATGCCTTCATGCAAGATATAATGAACCGGCTCGGTATTGCTCCCAATCTAATTCCTCAACCCGAAACACATAATGGCTTACAGCAACGTACAATAGCAAGGAACCCTATTAAGGCCATGGAATTGCCGAGGGTACAAACGCAAAAAAACGTAATTTACACATGTACCTTCAAAGCATAGACTCTCCCCCAGAAATTATAGCGCTGCAAGAGACAAATGCCGTTGTCAAATTACCCGGTTATAAGGCCTTTCAAAGTGCGACGGACCTCAAAACGGCGGTCCTTGTACAGAGACATATACCAGCCAGTAGGAGCCAATTCCCCATGACCTAATTACTGTCCTCCCACGTAAAAGGGGAGTGCGAAGACTTTATATACTGAACATCTACAGCGCCCCCAAATCTAAAGCCGACCGATTCAATCAACTATTCTCGCTCACGAGGAAGGAGGTGGGCCCGCACGCTCTGCTCATACTTGGCCACTTCAATGCGCCTCACACGGCCTAGGGATACCCAAAATGCGAGCCAAAGGGAAGGGGCCTATGGGAACAAATACAGACACACCATCTGACGCTAGAAACAGGCATGCATACCCCTACACGCATCGGAAACAGCACACAACGCGACCTTACCCCAGACCTCACCCTCTCCCTACACGTAAACAGACTAAGATGGGGGGTCACTGAACATGAGCTTGGCAGTGACCACATAATAATTGAGATAGTGATGACACCAAATCAAAAACTCAATCGAAACCTCAGACAGCAAACTCTGACCGACTGGGATGAGTTCAGGGCGCTCCGGCAAATCACCAGCAAACATGGCGACGTACGCGAAAGTCCGGAGTGCTATAAGGACATAAACGTATGGACACAACAATTAATTGCAGACATAAAAGCAGCCACTAAAGACTTAGACCCTGAAATCCCTTCCGATATGCTAGACTCCCGCCTCAACCACCTTTAGGAGGCATACCGAGGGATCCAAAACAAAAACGATGGCGTAGAAACAAGAGCAACCGGAAACTGCGGCTGAAACTGGCCAGACTGGTAACGGAGATTGGAACGCACGCGATCACTCTCACGCGCAACCAGAGCCAGATTTGCGACGAGATGAAAGGAAACCTTGGAATGAAGAAGACATGGCAGCTGCTTAGACACCTCCTCGATCCAGATCAGAGCAAAACAGAACAGAAACACCGCATATCTAAAATCCTTCACTCATATATCTCAGGCTCCGACGACGAACTCACGGCCCAAATCCGAGACATGTAGCTCCCAATAGGTCCCAAGATCGCGCTGCCCCCGTACAGTGGGCATCCTAATCCTGAATTGGATAGAGATATAACCGATCGAGGCAGAGGTCCGACTGGCAATTCACAAACTTAGGTCTAACTCGGCGCCTGGTCCTGACCAGATCTCGAACCGGGCACTAAGAAACCTCGACGACTTCTCAATCACCGCAATAACAGCTTTTCTCAACACGTTGGATAACAGAGCAATTACCGGAATCATGGAAACATGCCAAGGTTATCCCCATTCCTAAGCCAAACAAACCGCTCACGATCGAACACCTCCGCCCCATTTCCCTGACGTCATGCCTAGGAAAACTTATGGAGCATGTAATCTTAGCCCGTCTCACAACATACCTGAACGACACTGAACAATTCCCCCACAGTATGATTGGCTTCAGAACTGGTCTGTCAACTCAAGATGTACTTATACAATTATCAGAGCAAATCATCAAACCCCCCAGCGGCCTAGACACGGCGGCCATACTGGCCCTGGACCTGACAAAAGCATTTGACAACGTTGCGCACGAGGCCATAATGTCGGGTCTAGAAATCGGTCAATCCGGGCGAAAGAACGTACAATTGCATTAAGGACTTCTTGTACATCTAGACAGGCTCGTCTCTGACACTATCCCGCTAGGCAGTCGAGGCACTCTACAAGGAGCCATCCTGTCACCATTACTTTTCAATCTAGCAATAACAAATATTCCCCTAAAGCTAGCACAGATTCCCCACCTCTACCATAGCCTCTACGCAGACGACATCACCCTCTGGATGAACCGGGGGAGTGATGGCCACATCGAAGAAACGCTTCAAAGAGGCGTAGAAGTGGTGGTAGAGGAGGCGATGAAAGCGGGCTTGACCTAGCTGCTCCCCGGTCAAGTCGGAGCTACTATGTATTCCCCCCAGCCACAAAAAACGACTCAGACCCAACATCAAAGTTCACATCGAAGGGAGATATATTCCAGAAGTCACTTCCCTCAAAGTCCTTGGGCTTCAGATACAATCATCCAGACTGAATAACAACTTTCTCAAGACGATAGAACGGCATGTAAACCAAACTACTAGTCTCTTGAAGAGATCGAGTCACCAATAAGCACTCGGGCCTCACCGCAGGACAGGGTCCGCCTCAACCAAGCCTTCATCGTGAGCCGAATAGTTTATTCCATTCCATACCTTAAGCTTACAACGACAGAAACGGACAAAATAGACGTCCTCATTAGACGCGCCTACAAGGCGGCGCTATGCCTCCCCCCCGGCACGTCAACTGCCAGACTGGAAGGGTTAGGCCTTCACAGTAAGGCCAGCGAACTTGTCGAAGTGCACCTGATGGGACAATACGAACGCCTCGCTTGCAGTCCCACAGGAAGGCACATCCTCCAAAACCTAGGAATAGGATACCACACCCTGTATCAGGATGCAACAACTATTCCCCATAATATTCACGCTAACATCATAGCCAAACCACTCCCCCGCAACATGAATCCCACGTACCACACTGATCGGAGGGAACAACGAGCCCGCGCCCTGCACAAGAAATACAAAAACGACCCGTTAGTAGTGTACGTAGATGCAGTGGAATACAGGCACCACGAGGCTTTCACCGCAATTGCTGTTTGCAATTACCCCCAGACCAGCATCATTGATGTCCGGACGCCCATCCCAGAACCGGCGGAAGAGGCGGCGATAGCGCTGGCCCTTTCACTCAACCCTACCCCCGCAACAATCATTACAGATTCTAAAACCGCTCTCCAAAATTTTGCCGCTGGACGCATATCCCCAACGGCGCTCCAAATTTTGCTCAGGAACCCCCCTAAATCCCCTGTACAACTGATCTGGACCCCCGCGCATTCAGGGCTCGAGGGAAACGAGGCGGCCCATGACCTAGCCCGAGGACTTACCATCCGGGCTGGGCAGAGTACGTATCCCTACCACGGAGCCAGGTCTGATCGGTTACCACGACATCACCACCTATTATCTTCTCTCCCGCCGGATCTACCCTCAGGCAGCAAATTTTCTCACATTAGAACAAAGCCACGTCTGGCGCCAACTCCTGACGGGAGTCTTCCCCAATCCGGCCGTTATGACGCATATCCACCCCAGCCTTTACCCAGCCTTGGCGTGCCCCTTACGTGGCGCTCATGCCAACCTGGCCCACATCATCTGGGCATGCCCCCAAGACCCTTTCCGCGAAATCCCTTCTGAGGAGAGGTGGGAGGCCTCGCTTCGCAGCCCCGACCCGGACCTACAGGTACGCCTGGTCAAGAGGGCGGAAGAGGTCGCCGCGTGCTCGCCCACCTAACTCAAGGAGAAGACGTCCTGGCGGGGTGGACGTTCAGCCCTTACCTGTCGCCAACATAAGGACTTCGATTCTCCTTGGTCGCTTCCTCAGCCAATAAAGGTTTTCTCTCTGTCTCTCCTCTCTCTCTCGGTGTACGCGCTCAAGCGAGCTGGGAGGGTGCAGGAGATTGTACCACGACGAAGGTTTCACAGCACAACTTAGCTCAAGGATATTGTCTCTCTGCCGTGCTCGTGCCTTCAGTGCTGTCATATCACGTAAATTGTTGTATCGAGTCGGTAATATCGTCGATTGTGAGGTCCCAGGTGCTCTCGGACAGACAGTGCGCATACGGTCGGCTCTGAGAAGCGTCATGTTTATCTCGGCGGTCCACGCCCAGATAACGCAAAACAAACCTGCATAAATCCTCAGGATGTCCAACTCTGACATTTCAGCATCCTCAGGTTGTCCAGATCTTATCCTCAGCCAGTCCAATCGGGGTCCATTTGTCCGTCCAGCGTACATCCTCAGAACGTCGTCAATATGATGCCGCCGCTGGACAATTTTCGTACACTTCCAGGATACAAACTAATGTTCTTTTTCCTTAGTCTGAAGCTAAGGCAACAGGCCTCACAACACACTAAACTTTCTTGCACTCTTTTTGGCCGAAAAGGAATCTTGTCCCATGGCGAACACCTTCAAAACGTGTTTTGGCAAAAGAAAGGTGTATGGATGAAAGAAGGGTGCCCGTGTGAACACCCTAAAAAAAGGGTGTCACCAGGGCAGCAGCTACGCGCGGCAGGGTCTAGGCCCACTCGTCACAAGTCCACTCGTCATAGGCCAACTCGTCACAGGTAAACTGGTCACGAATGCCAACTCGTCACAGGGCATTTCGTACGAGGAATTCTCGTATCACCGGAATATTCGTCACACGGAAAACTCGCATTGCGAACTTGTTTTTTAAGCGATGTAGGCGAGCGAGTGTTCTTTCAAAGTTTTTAACGCAGAAAGTTAGGTAAATATGCCGCCATACCGAGGTATATTAAAATGATAATAGCCTGAAAATTCGTATTACATGACACGCAAAAAAGTAAACAAATTGTTATAAATGACGCAGTGAACAGTTGTACATGAAATAAAAAAATGTTTATTGTACTCTCTTTGTACTGTTGTACTATTTGTACTATTGCACTGTTTCTCGTTGTGTAGGCGTCTTCAACGCTGGGTTGCGACGTTGTTCACTTCATCAGTACCGGAAGCGGATGTTGCGGGCAATATTCCGAAGCGTATTGACTGTGGCTCAGCTGTCGTGATCAGCCAGGATTCTTGCGATGCGATCGTTGACATCTTGGTATTTGCGAGGGAGCCGTAGGGGGTGCCGTCCGACGATGACTACTACCACCACCGTGAAAAGGACAACGGAACAGGTTAACAAAACGCCCCACAAGATTTTTTGGCTTGGGCTGGCCCGAATATGTATACAGTGCAGTGAAATAAAGATTATTATTATTTAAAAACAATTGTCCGTCGCGGTGGCGCAGCTGGAAATGACGCTGTGCTGTTGAGCCCAAGGAAGTGCGTTCGGTTCCCGGCCGCGGCGGACGCTTTTCTGATGGAGGCGAAAAGCGAAAACGTCCGTGTGTCGAGATTTCAACGCACGCATATTAAACATCCCAGGTGGTCAAATGATTTCGGAGCCCTCCACTCGGCGCGCCTCGTCACTTGTGTAGCATCGGCGCGTTAAAACCCCACAATCAATCAAATCAACAAATAAACAATTTCAAACCTAATGCATGCCTGGTGGTGTGTCCTTCAGTGCTTACATAGGAAAGAAATCCTCCAGCTTAGCTATGGTTCAAGCCTTGAGCGAGTTGGTGCAAGCTTCGACAATTTTTTTATTATATTATTATTCGCAGACTGAAAGTGGGGTGTGGGTTGTATGCAAGGGCAGGTTATACGCACGAAAATACGGACGTACACCAACTCAACACCGCTGATGATCTGCACTTGAAGAAGTGCAAATCGCGCTGACCTCTCCACCCCCCCCCTCCCCAGCAAAAGCAAAAAAAAAAAAACGCTCTTTATGCACACCTGCTGCTCACACAGACCTCCGCACGCCTCTAAACAGCCGTAACGAATTTACCATTGTAGAAACCAGCCTCACACCGGCTTTAAACGCCAATTTCCGGTCAGGGCTTCTAGGCTTTTGTTCACACGGCCGCGGTGTAACGAAATCCATGTGAGCGCGGCAATGTGAACACAGTCAATACGCACAAGTTACACTTGGAACACAAATGAATGAGCAAGAAAAACCAAGGGGATGCAAGCGGAACAGCGAGTGCATACTTAGTAATATCGTACATGTGCTCTTCTGCTTTTTTATGGTCCCCCTCTATGATGAATTTTCCAGCAGAGGAAAGCCCCCCCGACCGAGTCGGTGGGCTTGTCGCGAAAAAACAGACATTTTAGTGCTAATTTTGGAACTATGGATTTTAGTATGAGAACGTACAAATTAACACTGTGATTTGCAAAAGCTTTTTTGATTACGAGGTAGTTTTTGTGTTCCCTAATCTTATAGAATTTTATTAATTCCAACAAATATTCCCCGCCACCTAACACCCTTCAAAAAGGGTGTTCATTATTTCAACACCTTTTTTCCCAGAAGGGTATAAAGCTACAAATTAGGGTGTTCGAAACTAAGGAAAAGGGCGTAAAGAAAAAGAGTATAAAAAAAGACCACCAACTGAGAAAAAGGTGAAGAGACCTCCAACTTTGAAGACATTTTCTACCTGTTTACACGGGTGGACTGAACATTTTCTACAAGCGGGGGTTGTTTTGTACCTCACTCGTAATAAATTAGCATAATTTATTACTGTAATAGCCTGTGCAACAGCCTTTCCTCCACGGTAACAGCAGCGTCACACGTCCATACGGATTGGGATCCAAAAGAAGTAATACAATGGATCTCCGTATTTGCAACAATGCACACATAAAAAAAAACCTTGTGGCCGCGTGCACTTTGATAATCCTCTGTGCGCTGCTAGGCAATATTGAGATCACAATTCGCCATCACTCAACCGATTGCTCACATGTGGCTGCCTAAGTGAGCGGCTGGGATGAGCAACTGTGGATCCCCGCCGCATCACTCACAAAAATCACTCCATGTCGTTACCGCTCATCAGGCCATCAGCACACAGGAGTTAAAATCACATACATTCTCACATTCTAAGGCAATATTGTGCATGTGTGTCCAGGTGGGCTAAACAGACCCTTGTGTGGCACAGACGTGGCAAGAAGGCATATTTAACTGGTGCTATTTCTCGAAGTAGTGAGGCCGGTGCCTCACTGTCACTACTCACCTAAAGTGAGTTCAACCGATTCATGGGTTAAAAAACTCAATTGCGAACAATGCATCAATATGTAGGTTAATCAATCAATTGTGCACCTATAATTATGACACACTGGCAAATGCACGTCTTTATTAAAACAAGGGATAGTCAAAGGCACTCTCCAAATGCACAACATACAGAGAAAAAAATGGTCTCATTGCAAATGTCGACAACAGACGATAGTCAATTGGCATGCCTTCCAACTAAATGCCTCCCTTCTCTTTCCCGCTCACCTCTCATGCTGTTCCTCTCCCGTCTCGTTCGTCCAAAGATAACATGCTAGAGGTTTGCTCAAGTCAGCATAAATTTACCACGTTCCACTGCTCCAAGTCGGGTGCCCCGATGCCAGCACTGTAGTACGGCGGAGATGAGCGTGAATTGAGGCACCCTACTACGTGTATAGAACCACGTTACCCTACTGCATGGGTGTGCCAAGCCGACCGTGGAACCTATCTAGTGGAACCTTTTGTTGAGTTTGAATTTAATTTCTTAAATGCTGCCAAGAGCTACAGTAGCGCTGGCAACTGCAGGCGACGGTTTGCTGAAGTTGATGTAGTGGTTCATTTGGTATCGCAAAAACCAAGCATCCATGAATTTTTTAATAAAAGAACACTGCAAATATCACTTACGTATTGACTTTCTGCCTTATATTTGCGTGATGTTTTGTTTTTGTTCAACAATGTTACCAAGTATGAGCATTGACACCGCACTTAGACGTTAACATTTTGCTATGGGTGTGTATGACTATTGCCCAGCTTCTGTATCACTTTGGCCGGGTGGCTGAATCGAGTTGCAGACAGACAGACCAAAATTTCTGCGTTTAAGTAGCCCAAGGAAGACTACCTTCATTAAAAGGAAAGTGGCCAACAGCATTTATGTACAGTAGGAGAAACCATGACTAACACTTCCAAGCGACTTCTTGAAAACTTAGCACTCGTACAAGCCTTGCAGCATTCATCACTACCAGGTGCTGTGGTGAAAATAAAAAAGGGAGGAACTTCATACAAGAGGAGTTGACTTTAGGGAGTGGTGCACACAGGTAGGAATGTAAAACCATTGATGCAGTCACTAAACGATGGCCAATGAACATACCTTACAATGAGCCACAACCGAATGCAGGGATAATGCTAGCCCACGTTTCGGCAAAGAAAGCAAGATTAAGAGACAGAGGCAAGTTTGCAGCAATAATACACGATAAAACACATCCAATACAACAAAACTCACATCCGTACCATGAACAAAAAAAAACAAAGTAGCATAACTGAACAATAAGCAACACAGGTCCTTTACTTTCCCCTCAAACGTTCCTCTACATAACAGGCGCAGCCTATGGACATCAGTTTCAACTGCTGCATCCTCAGGTAGACGTGTGGGGGGAAGGTGAGCTGGTTCAGTAGCAATTCGTTCCACACCATAAGCAACACACATGGCGAGCGCAGGATTTCTTCCACAGCAAACCATTTTTTGAGCTTTCCTGTGTGGCTAGTGAGGGCGCACCTCCTCCCCCACACCTGTTCGTTGGCTCCCTGCTTCCTCGCCACTCACACTGCTTGCCTCAACATTTCACTCCGCTTCACTTTGCTGCACCGATTTCTGAGTGACACTTGGCACGGCTGTAACTCAAGCTTGAACAGCTCAAATGTCAAAAATAACTACGGTAGATGTGCAACATAAAATATGGGCTTGAAACAATGAGAAATTTCTACACGGATAAGCCCTTTCAGTATGTTGCAAAATTCAAATCTTTACTCGCTAGAGAAGATGAACCTAGCAAAAATCTCAACTCAGTCCTTATGTAGCTTTTTGAATTGAAAGTTGCTTTTTTAAAAAAAAATTACTGAAATTCAAGAACTTTCTTGGTTCTCTAGAAATTCCAGGACTTCCAAGGCCTTGAAAACAAGCTTTCAAATTCAAGGGTTCTCAAAGATCCACATGAACACTGTCTAAACGAGCACTCAAGGAAGCCATGTTGGTACATCACTTTCAACACTTAGATGGTGCAGGAGTATTGAAGAGGTGGCACTTGAGTTGATGACGCTTCAAGCCAAGGCTGGTACAAAAGCACTTCTTGCACGCTGTGCACTGGAATTTCAGCTCTTGAGCGTGATATCTCCAGTGACTCTGCAGATACCTTATATGAGAGAACCCTTTTTGACAGACACCACACTTGTGTGGCATCTCTCCGCTGTGCACTGTCCTGTGGATAAGTAGTGTCTGATGTCGCACAAACTTTTTTGGGCAGACATCGCAAGCGTAAAGCACCCCCCCTATGTGCACCCTTTCGTGGTGTCTCAAATTGCTTAGGAAAGCGAAGCGCCTCTTACAAACACTGCATTCAAATGGCTGCTCACTGGTGTGAACTCTGGTATGGCGAGTCATGGAAGCCTTCTTACTGAAACGCTTTTGACATATGTTGCATGAGTACGGTTTCTCCCCGCTGTGCGTCCTCTCATGTGTGGCCAGGTCACGAGTGGCCACAAATGCTTTGGGGCAGAAATTGCACGTATATGGCTTTTCACCAGTGTGTATTCTTTCGTGCACGGTCAGGGAAGATCTATGCCTGAAGCGCTTCTGGCAAAAGCTGCAGGAGTACGGTTCCTCACCAGTGTGCATCCGTACATGATTTCTGAGGTGTTTTTTTTGGGAGAAGCGTTTTTCACAGGCATTGCACGCATAGGGCTTGTCAGCATTGTGTGTACTCTCATGAGCAGTTAGGTCATGTTTTGTACTGTAGCGCTTCTGGCAAACTGTGCATGTGTGGGCTTTCTGATCACTGTGCATTTTCTTATGAGTGGTTAAAGAAGACAAGCTTGAGAAGAGTTTTTGGCAAATGTTGCAAGCATAGGGTTGCTCACCAGCATGTGATCTCTTATGAAATCTCAGAGAAGATCCGTCCCTGAAGCGTTTTGGACAAACGCTGCATGCATAGGGTGTCTCCCCAGTGTGTATCCTTTCATGACAAGTTAGGTAATACTTCTTAGCGAAGCATTTCTGACAGATGTTGCACACATGGGGCTTTTCACTGGTGTTGAGCTCCTGTGATGCATGTGCCCTTTTGTGAAATGTTAGGCCCCCTCTAGAACGAAAACGTTTGTGACAAAGAGTGCAAGCATGCGGCTTCCCACCAATGTGCACATTCTCATGACAAACTAGCACCTTTTTTTTAGAGAAGCATTGCTGACAAAAGCGACAAGCGTAGATCTTCTGTCCAGTGTGTGTCCTCTCATGTTCATCAACAAGCTTCCTGTGGGAGAAACAAAACAAAGAACATTCAGAGTACAACAGCATAGAGCTGAAATGTAGACACTGGAAGGATCCATGCACTCACGAGCACTTTAAACAAACACGAAAGTACTTCCCATAAGATAATTTGCGGTTCCTAATTTGTGAAGCCCATCAATAAAACTGTTCCCCATCACACAATTCAGGCACACTTCTACCAGGCTGAAATACCCAAGACATCACTTCTCACTTGCAGTGGTGCCACTGATGAACGGTGATTTGGAGCAATTTGGAGCACCTAAATACCAGTTTTGGAGCACCTTGAAGTAACTAAACATCAACTGCTACATGCATCCAAAGCATCTCTCAACACTAAAAATTGACCAGTATTGTCCAGTAATTGACGTGGAGGTCGTCTAACAGTGTCAGATCGGATGGAAGGCGCTTCAAGGTGCTTTTCACGCATGCGATCACAAATGAACAGCACTGCTGAAGAATCATGGTCTTGTCCTTGCCAGGGAAAGACTTTTCGAAGGAGCCACTGAAAACGCTTCCCAGTTGGCAGGCTCGAACATGCATTAAAATAGCTTTCACAATCAGCTCTGCAAATAGCCCAAAAACAGCCAAATAGCCAATGAAAAATTTTTCCGCCAACCAGAAATACCCCAATTTGGCTATTTATAGCCAAACCTGGCATTCCTGGCAATGGGATTTTTTTCCACATATTTCCAAAGAGCCGCTAGATGTCGCCACAAGCTTGAAACAAATAAATCCCCCGAGTATACTCGACCCAATAGCAAAATTGCAGCAAAACATAATTTTCAAGGTACTAAGTTCCTTTCTGGTGCAGATAAAAGGCACCATGCAACACAGTAACGATTACTGGTAGGCTTCGACAAACCTGCATAGCGGAAAAACAATGTGTCTCTCGTGTCTCTTTTCCAGTTTATGAACGGTTTAGGCAATCCGCTGTGTTTTACTTTTTCATTTTATGCACCCTAGATTTTTTTATTAGAGAGACTGGCCGTCTTTCACAACCCGGTCGACTTGCGACAGTGCACTTAGCAAGCCCGGCAAGCGAAGCGGGAGCTTCCAGCCGAGCGCGTCTTGCATGCCACGAAACGGCGCTCCTGGCTCTCAGAGCGGAGAGGGCCAACATTTAATAAACGCCACCTAGAGCTATCTACTGTTTATAGTGGGAACCACTGGAAACCACGGCAAGCAGGAAAGTTTTCAACCGCGGTGCGCCAGCGCTGCAATGACTTGCTAGACGAGAACTGCATCGGCGGTACAGCAACGGCACCAACCAAACTCGCTTCTCTGGCACACAAACTGCAGAAGTAGGCCGCGGCAAACGCGACGACGGGTGCCATGGAGTTTGAGTTTTCAAGCCGAATTAGTTATACGTGTCTAGAGACCAGGCTGTACGCGATTTGTGCGACGCAAATTTTGGCGCACTTGCTCGCGAAATCGTAGTTTTTGTATCAGGATGGCGCAGGATGGCTCATTTCGCGCAAATTAGCACATTTGGTGCAGGAGTGGGAGCACTGCACTTGACGTCTTAGTGTGCACGCCTGATGTCTCAATGTGCGCAAGCAATGCTGAGAAGAAACTTCAGCGAAAGTTCAAAATGCAATGAAATCTCTTCCTGCAAACCAACCACCCCCCTTGAAACTGGTTTACAGAAAGGGAAGCTGTCAAAGTTAATTTTAACGGCGCTGCGGTTTAAGCTGGAGTGGCATCCATGCCTGGCGTCGCTCAAAACTCGGCACAGTAAAGTGAGGAGCAGGAAAATGCTAGGCCAATAAGTCCGAGGGGAAAATGGCAAGGAGGCGACGAATAGGTGTGGGGAGTGCACGTAACAAGAAAACAAAAACACTTCCCATGGTCGCAAGTGAACCAGGGTCCCCTGCGTTTGAAACTGGTGTCTGTCCAATTGTGCTAGAACCGCATTTGGGGCCCTCAGAATTTCCTTTGGGTTTTATAGCATGGCCGTTGTCTTTGGACTTTGCCTGATTTAATTAAAGTGGACCATGGCTTCGGACTTTGGCAGTCTGGGTTTTGGACTGTATGACGCTCGATTGTGGACTTTGATTTGACTTAGTTTGCATAATGATAGCATCACTTTTAAACGATTGCGCTCTTGAGAAAGGGGCAGACCTAACGAAAGCTAAATTAGAGCTATTGAAGACCATAAGCTTGGGTCAGTCTTGTCATTTCAATTGTGAAGGTGGCAGGATTTTTTTTTTATAGAAACAAAACAAACTTAACAGCCAATTGGTGTTTTCATGCAAAAGCATAAGTTACCTATGTCGGCTAATAATATGGCATTCATGACACACAAAATGCCAGAGGGATGATACAGTAAATGCCAGAATGTTCATCAGAATAAAAAAAAAACAGTTAATGTCACATGCTCGGAATGTCACATTTCCCAGGAAACCGCCAGTAAACAAAAAGCTGTGTTGAAAAAAGGATTAAATATTGCACTGAGCAGGATTCAAACCTGGATCCTCGTGAATGTGAGACAAACAGAAACTCCTTGGCCACTATAGCTCGATTATTCGATGATGCGTTTTCGTGTTACCGACTTGGTCATTCTTCCTCCCGGCGACTTGGTTGTTGACGATGTGAAGTCGTACCGAGTTAAACTGCTGTCTTCAAGTCTCGAATTTTGTTTGGAGTATGACGTATGAACATTCCACTTTCAAAGCAAGCCGAGGCTGGGTGTACGAGTTTACGTGACGTAGAATACTCCACTTTGTAGTTGAATGATCATCTGGCAGCTGCTTGAATGCGGAACCCGAGGAACAAGAACTGGTGTGGCTCCAGCGATAAGTGAGTACACTCCGCTACCAGAAGACTGCATCCTTGGCGATACGGGTAGTGCTCACCAACTTGCCATCAACTTTGATATGCCAAGCCAGACCACAGTAATAGCTGAAGAGGCGAAGAATATTGTCCCGAAGCCAAAGAGGACACAGTTGTCTTGAAAACAACTTGTCTTGAAAGGAAAACAAGTTTATTGGAAATGAAATTGTGCTCCCCTAACAACTCCAAGAATACAGAGGCGGCGAAGCAGCAGTCAACAAAGTGACGTGCGTGGGCGAGTGTCGGCGAATCTAATTCTGCGGCATCTGCTCTGCAGGCTTTTATCTTTCGGCGCGGGTGTTTCTCGAACCGCCGATTTACATCACAAACATTGTAGATCAAACAGGATTATTCTACGGCTAGTGAATGTTAGGGTGAAACGCTCTCCTTATCCAAATGAGATAACCTGTGTGGCATTTTAAAAATAAAGAATGGAACACGCGCTTCGCCTGAGACACCGATAATAGTCGGCCGCGGCCGGGCAGTGAAAACAAACCATACACAAACAGACCCAATGCGTGGTTCGCGGCAATATGCCCTTGCTGATGACAGGAACACACATGCTTCACTACTTTTGATGCTGTGCTGTACAGCTGATGAATGGAAGCTCCATCTGTGCATTGCGGTTTGCCAGAAGATGATCCCAAAAGAAGGCTTCCCTGACGGGAACAAAATAATTTGTGCCCATGGGAACGGTTTTATCAACGAGGAGATGGTGAACGAGCGGTTTAAGACTAAAGCAACCAGGAGCAGGCTTGAAGGTTCCCAGAATGCTGATCCTGGACTTACTCAGGGGCCACGTTTGCCCTGGGGTGATGAAACCATTCAGGAAGCAGGCATGTCCTTGTCACTGTCATTCCTGGTGGCATGACGTCGCAGCTGCAGCCATTGGATGTGGCTCCGAACAAACCTTTTTAAGAACCGCATTGCTTCCCTTTACAAGGAATGCTCCGTGAAAGATGATGCCACAGAGATCAACAAGGCTCCCTTTAGTGGTGTGGCTACATGGATAAGGACGTGTGGGAGGACCTGCCGACAGATATCCGAACAGGCTCCAAAAAGAGCTGCATTTCCAATGCACTTGATGGCACCAATGATGACATTCTCTGGCACGTTGAAGACATCGAAGGAGCAACGGACGATGATGACTGATTGTGAAGCTTGGATGATGAGGCCACTTGCAGCATAGAGTGACGAGTTTGCCGAGCTTGTAAATCATAATGGTGTGTCCTGTTCGAAGTTTCCTTCGTTCTCCTAAATACAGGGTTTTGCCTGTAATAGATTTTTCTTTCTTTTCCAGCCAGTTGGCCTATATTCATGCTCAACCTATTTTCAAAGAATACGATTACTCCAATGAAACTGCTGCTTAACAGCACCTCTGCCCACTTCACTGGCCCAATCATCAATGGCACGTTTCCACTTCAGACGAAGCTTCTCTTCCTGCGTGAGTCCTTGTTTTACCATGCAGCCTTCCCGGAATTCGGGTTTCAAAAATGGAACCTGGACCTCCCGACTGTCAGCAGCAGCAGAGAGGCTATTGAATTGCACTCACTTGATGTGGTGGGAGTAGGGACAATGGGGGCAGCAGTGGCTCTGCTGGGGCTGCTCCCAGTGCTCCAGTCGCCAGTGGTCGTCTGCAGCGCTCTGCGAAATGAAGAACTTGCCGCACCTGTCGCACGAGGCACCGTGTCTGAGAAATGCCGCCGTGATCTCTGGAACAGGCATAAAAGGAAAGCATTGCCATTTAACCCCCCATATGGACACACAGTGAGCTAGGTTCAAGGTAATTTCAGCAAAGATCCTGGAATGTGGCAAACACTACACTAATTCATTCCACATAAGTCTGAGGACATAGTGCACCCTGTGTATGGAAGAAGGCTGATGGAAGCAGACAGTGATGGTGATTGCACCAAAAAAGCGAAACACAGTTAAAAATGCACTTACACTGAACCCCAGCATGACAAACCTCGGCATATTTCGAACTACACTTCCTTTGAAAAATTGGTACTCTGTATACTGAACACCAGGAGAAACCCCGAGCCTGCTTCCCTGACATTCTGTTAAGAACAGTGTCGACGACAAGAAAAAACAGGGGAACCACACACACAGCTCGTTGAGGCAGGAGAAAAGGTGAGGCACGAATAAACAAATTGTATCCGATTTATGTTTTACAAAACATATCACCTTTTTGCTATATCATCCTGCCACACTGAAGGACAATCAGTTTGCCAGCAACTCTGCTGTGTGGCTCCCTTGTTTTGTCCTGTCGACTGCGCTGTTTTTCACAGAAGCACCACATACCAACAAGTGCTCCAACAAACCCTGTTGCAATTTATTTCTGTCGCGTTTTTAATATATCCAGGTGTAGAAGAAAATGAAGTAGCGAACGAAAAAGTAGCAGCAGCTCAGAACGGCAGCCTCCTGCCTCTCTTCCCTTCAGCCATCCGTACTTTACATTTGGTGGTGACATCCCATCGCAGAAACATCTTTCCTCTCTACACACTAATGGCAGGGCCTCATCTCTTTCTTTGCCGGACTGACGAGACTCCTGAATGAAGCTCGCATGCTGAATGGCGAAAACAACACCGTGAAACTCCTCGGGTTGCATGATCGGCTCTTTGCTACCAACGCCGAGCCCGTCAGAATCTTCAGTAAGTGTGCACCACATATCGCTCAAGACTCAAGACTTGTCCAGCCCAACTACCTGGCCATCGACATGCTGGACAGCCAAACTTCATTCTAAGATGCTCTTGCTAGAACCATCCTTAGAATGCATCCTGCAATCGCCTGAGGCCAAGATCGTCTCACTCAGTCGAGAACCCCCGTCAACAACCAGTGGGCCTCGGCAGCACCCCGGCCATTCTGCGTGAGCACTTCCAATCAGTGCGGGACTGCGGGAGGAGCTCGAAGCAGCCAAATCACCAGCTAATGCCTCCAGACTCGCTCTCTTTTCCATGGAAAGCATTGTGCGCGGCAGAGGCCAGACCGACAACTGCGGATTATGCACTTGCAAGGGCCGCATTGGTAACTTCAGCAAGCACTCTTCACTGAAACATGGCAGTGCACCATCGCGCCTCAAACTGCCATCCCTGTTTGAACGCCGCAGGCGATTGCAGATGCAAGGACGAACCCTACAAGCAAGTCATCAACAGACAGGATGCCTGCAGAGCCATCTCACATAACCTTCGCTGAAGCACTGCCCATGATCGAATCTCAGTCAGACTTTGCCTCAAATCACAGAGTGACACATGTCATGCTTCACGTGAACGAGACACGCACCAACGATGCAGCTGCTGTGTAAACGACAAGGACAACAAGGTGAATCATCTGGTCAATGCTGCCTACAGTGTTGCACCATGGTCAGAAAAATGCAGTGCCTCAACTTAAAGACCGCCAGCTGGTTGTACACACTCTTCAACTGAACCCTTTTGCTCTCGCAAACAAGACTGCTCGGGCTAGAAGTTCACTTATCAACTTACATCACACCGTAGATCCTCTGTCCGGCCCCAGACCTCTCAACGCGCGGGACGCGACAGTGGAAGCACTTTCTTTTCCCCAAAATGAAACGTCTGAACCAACCACTAAGGAATCAGCTGAGCAATCTAGAGGACACAAGAAAACGTACGAATGCAATGAGATCTCGTGTGTCTCACGGAAGGACACTGTTGAGCAGCTGAGAGGACTTGACAAGCTGGAAAGGTTGCATGACTGTTGGGATGAAGGGAGTGAACAACACAGCACCAATGTCGATTTAGTCAAGTCCCCAGACAGCACCACGAAGTTTGACCCAGAAACATTAGAAACGTTACGGTTGCTCAACGTGAAAATGCAAATTCTATTCAATCGTCTAGCATAATAGACTCATCGACGACAACCGCACTTCTACTGCAATGCAGCAAGAAGGCTACCACAAGGGTGCCAAAATACAGCCCCTCTAGGAGCGCAAAAGGAAAGAAAGAAAAAAAGGAATCTAAGTATGACTCAAGCAGATGAGGTGCTATTCCATTCCAGCAAGAGAGCCAAGGTAAGCCTTGCACATGATTGCATGTTGGACTCCGGAGGCTGTTGTCACACAAAGGCATCACCAAGATTCCAGAAGGAGGGTCATCCATCAAGGAGAAAGTCTCGAGATGAAAAAACATTCACTTTCAGAACAGCCCTTGTCATCAAAGAGGTACTCCAAAAATGAAGAGCTAACTCCAGCCGCGAGACAAGGCAATCAACGAATCTTCCCCAAGTACGTAACAGACCGTGGAAAGAGCTACTCAAAAAGGTCTTCAAGCTTCATCCACACAAGCTGGTGAGTCGGCCAAGAAAGCAGCTATGGGACTGGTTGACCTTAGCAACAGCACGGGCTTTGCAGTGGAAATTGATGTGAATTATCAGGACGCCTAGGCACAGTGGGAGACTACAATTTCTGCACATGCGGCCTGAATATTATCAGGGGGGAGGATGTTGAGAGAGGAATACGTGGGAGGACGTAGAAAAGGAGGTTGAGGGAACCGGGCAAGCACAGTCATGGGGGTGGGGGGGGGTAGAAGAAGACGAAGTACCGTATTTACTTGCGTAATGATCGCACTTCTTTTTTCAAAAAAATTGATGCAAATTTAGGGGTGTGTTCAGGATAAATTTTTTGCAAAAATATTTTGATCACAGGAAACGCGAGCAAATTGTGGGTCAGTATTTTTAAGATAGCTCTCATGAACATAACAAAAATAATAAATAAAAGCATCATAAAAACTCCGCACAACGCCGCCAGCCGCTTTGCAAAGTGACACAAAATGCAGTGTTTCATGAATTACAGAATGCGCCGGAATTAGTCTGCTGCGAGGTGACAACAGTTCGACCAATAATAAGTGGCTGCCACTGTCCCAGTGCGGGACATCAAAACAGACATGGCTGCCGACGGAGCAACCTGAGCGCATTTGTTTCTCTGTCTAGTGAGTACATTGAGTGCATTTAGTGAGAGCTTCTTCCGATATCGCTAATATCGGCAAGTCTGTGCAATAACGTGGCCACGTCCTCTTTCAAAGGTAAGGAAACAGATACGCACGACCATGATCCGCTAGACTTGGTACACATGACATAATACTGCGGCTAGTTCAGGGTGTATTCATTGCTCGGGAAATAAAAAAAAATCGAACTTTGACGACAAACTTAAGGGGTGCAATCATTATGTGAGTGCAATCATTATGCGAGTAAATACGGTAGTAAAGGAAGAAGAAGTAGCAGGTCAGACCAGTGGCCTCTCGCCTTTCTTTACATTTGTTGAGGGAATGCTGACAGGCTGCCCCGAAGGCAATGTGCAGTTCATGCAGAGGAAAGTGCAATGATCCACGGGGTCTGATAGTATGTGGGAAGAAAATAGCAGATACAAGTTTGTTATGGTGGAAAACTAAAAGAGCGCCACAAGCACCACTTGTCGCAGCTCAAAATACACAAAAGTGAAGTAGCGACACACAGATGGTCTCAAGAAAAAGCATTCTGTACGGCCCAGTAACCAACAGCAAAATCCCCTCAAAGGCTGGGCAAGGCATCCTGCACCACTTTTCTTTGGGGCAGATGCTTGACAGTGGTGACTCAGATACCGGTGCAAGGTGCGGAATAAAAGGGTTAACCACATGGAGCAGCTTTGGCGAGTGACACAACAAGAAAAAACTGAATGGGTGCAGTTACCCAGTAGTGTAGGAGACAGCCACACGATAATGCCAACAATATGCTGCCACCAAACCCCTCCGCCACTGTCGTCTGTTGCACCCTTCTGGCTAGTTACACCAAGTGATGTGAAAACATGAGTAATGGTCCCCACATGTGCCATCTTACCAACGTTAGTCACCTACTCTGACCTGTATCTCTCATCAAACTCCAACTCGTATTTCTCTTCAGTTTCGCCTTGGCGCTGCCTCTTGCAGTGGCGGCTCTTGATCAACTACTTCCCTGCATGTTTTCCCGCCAATATTCCACTCACACCGCACTAACACCCACTGGTGACCAGTTAAAGTGACACTGAAATCAAAATACAGGCTGCTCTAGATCGATAAATTAGCTCACCGAGAACATGAATATGAATATACCACACTCTTATGCATAGCTTTTTTTAAAACAAGGTAGAAAATAGCAAAAAAGCGAAGACAGGTGCAGCCACCACTGGATATATCGTGTAACGTCTTCATTGGCTGCCGCGGGATTGCACTAGCAGTCCATACTTGTGGCACCGGTACGGCTTTCCGGGGAAGCGTGTGAGCTACGCAAGAGCAGTTGGTTCAACGCCAACATTTGTGGGGCCTCAAAAGGGCAGAATGTTTTTCTTCAACAAAGTGTCAATACTGATTGCGTGTTTCATGAAGGGATATCTTTCGCCGTGGTCCAGAGCTGCAAACATGGGAGTTCAGGATAGCACGACTGATTTGACCAAAACTGACCAAACTGCTTGCAGTGATGTGATTGACCCAGGCCACTTTGGAGCAGCCTTTGGAGGAGCTAAAATTATGTTTTGTAGCAGGTAAGCATGCTTTTAGAGCAGGCGTACGCGTATTGGATAGGGTGACGGCAAGTGATGACCATTTGCACAAAGAATAAAAATGTGTATTTTATAACCGCCAACGTAAGCAAACCACAGCATCAAGTCTGTAAAATGCTTTGGGGTGAGAATATTCTGTTGGCCAGTGATTTAACAATAATATGCAGGTCCATGGCTCCCTGAATGTAATGTTCAGCAGGTTATGACAGCACCCAGAGAGCGCAAGACACGGGGTTGTACAAACCAAAGTGACGCCTACGATTAATCTTTGCAGGTCGCAATAGTCTTATCCTGTTATTAATTTTCTCCATCAATGACCGTGTGGTGTGCAACAGGAGTTTCGTGTAAACGATCGCTTGCAGTTGGCTAACTTTGCCCCGATAGCAGCGCGGTTTAAGTCGAAGCCATACGTGCACCTGCACGTAGGCGACGAAATGCCACGCAGCCTCAACACGGCGCTCTAATAATACACAGTGTTGAAGTTCGCCGGCAGCTCATCACTATCGCAAACAGAGGCGGCAGAACTGATGCAGAACGCCCATGGTCACCGTCGTAATGACCGACCGAACACACGCAGCATTCCAATCATACGTTGCACACCACCATAAGTACTCTCCAGAAGTTGTTTGGGAGGCCCTCATCTCAATCGCAAACCAAGCACCTATGCACAAAGCCCATGGTGACCACTGCAACCGTAGACAAAAACCAGGCCACAACAGCCATCTTTCTCTACCCATAACATCACACATCCAGCAAACAAGAAGTCGCTTTCTTCGTAGCACATGCGCAGTAGGGCTCATCCACAATTGCAGAACGTCAGGTGAGCATCACTAGTGCCTCCTAATGAGCAAGGCAGCTCTCGCGGCGAGCCTGCAAGCAACCACGACAGTTCGCGAATGGTTCAGTTTCGGTATGCAAAAGTGGCAATGTGAATGGCAACTTCTGGCGCAGACCCGGCGCATAGTGCTCATATCTGACCGGAACGTAGCAGGATGGCACAGGATTCACCTTTCGGCACAGTTTGGCACAAATGGTGCAGCTACCACATCACTGTGCTTGGTATGTGGTAGCGTTTAATGTGCTTCCAGTTTGTTGTGACAGAAACAGCAGCTGCTGTCGCTGTTCGCGTCACATTTGATCAGCAATTTCTGAGCAATTAAAGGAGCCATGAGGAGGAAATACAAGTTTGTGTTATTCGAAACATTTCTTGTTTTATAGTGCCCCCAGCGCTTGTCCGAATGCAAACGATGCTTTATTCACAAAGAAATTAATTATTGTAAGTGAACATTTTTATTTTCCCGCTAAATCGTGCGTTTTCGTGGTTTGCAATGACATCACAGGAACCGACTGTTCTGCTATGGTCCCTAGAAAGATATTTCTAGGGTCCCTAGAAAGAGGGACCATAGCTCTGCAGCCGATTGGGAAGCCTTGTTTGCCGTTAGTGAACCTAGTTGGCGCCACTATACCGTAGCAAGCCGTTTTCTGCCTTGGCACAGGCAAGAATTTCTTTCTCCGTGAACTTTGGTTTGTTTTTGACCGTATTTAAACCTGGCTTGTCTTTGCTCACGGAGAAAATAATAGTTTCAGGAAACATAGTGCTCACTTGACAAATATGGTCATCGCTCCTGGCGTCAATTGTCAAGTGTAGTCTGAGACCACCCCAAAGCTCCGAAGTACTGTGCAGCTAATAAACCAAGCATAGTGCACGCAGTACCAACAGCAGTAGGCATTGGCACTTCTGTTTACGTGTGCTTTCGTAGCTTCTACTGTTTGTCCCACCATTCTTACGGGTTTGAGAATAGATGATTTAATCGTACTGGCTTGTGGGAACGTGTTTGTTTGAATTCGTCTTTTCCCCCCCTTCCCAACCATTCCCGTGAGCAGTGGGAGAGCATGTTGTCCAGCTCGAGCCTCGACGACCAGATGATCTTGGTTGACCGAGCGGACAGAGCCAGGTCAGCCCATGGACTTCCAGACTAGGAAGCCACCCCACAATTTATTTTTGCTCATTAAAGTTTCTTCTCTCTCTCTCTTACGGCTTCGAAAAGAATGTTCCCTAAATTTAAGCGCAAATGGCTCGTTCGGCAAGCTTGTAAGCTCTGCCTAATTTGCGTTTGTTTTTGCCACCCTCCGCCAATCCCAGAGCTGTCACATGTGACATCATAGGTTCTGTTGCGGGAAATGAGCTAGTGGGTCGCATGGCCATTCCCTTTTTTCCCTAATTATGTAGCTTATTTGAGCGAAGTTTACGTTGAAAGTGGTGTCAGTATGATTCTAACGAGGCAATCTTTTGAATGAATCAAACTTGTGTTTTCTCTTCATGGCTCCTTTAAAGCATCCTTGGGCCCCGAATCAATGCTCCAGTAGGTATGGGAAGGTCGGACGTTCGTTTGAAATCAACTTGATGGTTGCTTCAGGGTCCCTTTAACCCAGTGCCCCAAGAGGGGTGGCTTTCCCCCAGTTCTAGCTGGCTGGATCTTTGGGCATCCCATTGCTGTGTGGTTGACTTCATCTTTTCCACGGTGTACACATGGCTCATCCTGGTGCGGATATTTGCTCATACAGGTTCTTGTCGCTTCAAGGAGAAACCCAATGCCTTTGGTGTTGTCGTGAAAGTTCTCTTTTCCAATCTCCTGTCTGCCTACTTTATGGACTTCCAATTACCCAAAAGAAGCTCTAGAAAGAACTAAAAAATATATGCTAGTTGGTATAGTCTTTAATTAAAATATTACCGTGCACTGCATACTTGGACGAAGGACAGGGACAGTGAAAAGACTAAACGAAACGACGGTGTGCAAACTAGCAACTGATTCATCGTAAACAATGGAATTTTCGTGAACAACTTGTTTACGATATTCCATTTCCCTGCGGCGCATCCCACATCGGACAAACGGGCCGGTGTTTAAATAACAGACTGCGAGAGCGCAACAATGCTTGCAATCAACTACAATCACCAGGCCACCTTGCAGCCCACTGCGCAAAATGTGGATTCAGACCAAAGCTGAAACAAGCAAATGTGCTATCACGCTTAAAAGACCGAAGTGTTCGGGAAGTGATTGAGGCCTTCAGCATGCTGTCTGTGGAACCTGACAAATGTATCAGCATGCCCACAATATCCCTCACAGAAAATGAGATAAAAATGAAGAAGAAAAGTCCAACGCCACATGAGCGCACGCGCACGAAGATATCGTTTAATCTATGAATGTACACTCACCATCGCATGGTTACGAATAACCATACAGCTTCAATGAGCCAGTTGCTAGTTTGATTGATTGATTGTAGGGTTTAACGCGCCGATGCAACACAGGCGATGAGGCGCGCCGTAGTGGAGGGCTCCGGGTTAATTTTGACCACCTGGGGATCTTTAACGTGCGCCGAAATCTCGTACACACGGGCGTTTTTGCTTTTCGCCTCCATCAGAAAAGTGGCCGCCGCGGCCGGGAATCGAACCCGCGACCTCGTGCTCAGCAGCGCAACGCCTTAGCCACTGAGCCACCGCGGCGGGTCAGTTGCTAGTTTGCGCACCGTCGTTTTGTTTTTTCTTTTGACTGCCCCTGTCCCTCTGTGAAATATGCAGTGCAAGTTAATATTGAATTCAATATCTGACTACCTTGTGCCCCAGGGTCTCCCTCTCTCACCTGAAAAAAGCATAGCCATGGCATTCACCCGCAAGTGGATGACTCAATGCCCTTTAATCCTGGGGAGGGGGGGGGGGGGTGTTGCTTGCATTATGTGCGTACCAAAAGATACCTTGGGATAATTATGGATCAGAACATCTGGTGGGCCCCTGAGGTCTAGAGAGTACATACTCGAGTTTCCGCAGTGGCGCACTTATAGGCCGGCAGTCAATGGGGCAGTGCCTGTCGATTGACGGTGCTGCTCTGCAAGGCTTATGTCGATGGCTTGCTACGTTACAGCCTACCCGTTTTACAGCGGCTGTCGACCACAAGCAGAAGGCAGCATGATTGTCTGCACACCTGTCTCGGCCTGCCTAGGGCACTTCGCGCGCTGGTATAGTCGTGGAGGCTTGTTGCTTGCCCTTAGATGTCCTTCAGCTGCAGGAAACAGTTCGAATATGCCCGAGGCTTCGGTTGCGCCGAACAAACAATTTCTTGACCCGTACTGTTTCCCTCTCTGGACTCTCTCACCCCTGTGCATAAAAGCTAGTCTCAACGCAAAAGAGAACTCTGCCCCAAGTTTGCCTCCTACAACACTCGCGCTTGCCCAATTCAATGCCCGACATCAACATATGGCCCATATTTTTACTGAGGGCTCATCTACGCCTTACGGTAGTTCATCCGGCGTCTTCATTTCGTCAACCCGCCAAGCGCTGTCCTGCCACCTTGAACGATCGAACTCATCCCCGTCTTCTGAGCTCTATGCACTTAATTAACTCTTTCGTTACCATGGGAAATTGACCAGTTTTGAGGGGTATTTGGTACTTGACTTGCTAGGAGCCGTTTGATGAAAAAAAATTACGGTAACGCAGCCTAACCACGAGCGGCATGCTTTTTTTGTAAAGTGCAGCAGCCAAGCCCCCTTCCTCAAAAACGCATGCACCTCAGCTTGCAAAAAACGCCATCAAAAATCTCAATGTTGTTGGAGCGGGAAAATCTAAACTGATTCTATAAGTGCAGTGCCTAGACTAACCACTCGCCGCATTAGGTGCACAAGGAACAACTACAACATGTCGAAACGGGCAGTATAAATCATCGATCACCAGTGATCAATTTGAATAGGCGTGGTAACAAAAGAGGTAAGCAAGCCCTGCACTACATCCTTCATCAGCCACCAGCAGAATGGACGGACTTGAAGGTGGCGTAGCAAACCTTATGATGTGCCAGCTGCTTCAGCCTTCACGAGCGCGTATCCCGCGACGTCACCTACCTGCACCACCTAGCCTACGCCACCGGGCACGGTGTGACCCTACAATGGATGCCTGCACACTGCAGCAATCTCGGCAACGAGAAAGCGGGTGAGGCAGCTTGCAGAGGGCTACAGCTGCGAAATGCAAGGAAAACTTTTTTCTTTTCACAAAGCACGAGGATGCAGCGCCAGCGAAGGAGCTTGCCTTAGAGGAACAAAACCGCCTCTGGCCTTTCCCTGAAACTCGGCACCCTTTCTTGCACCATATGACTCTGGACTCAGAATGAGGCTACCAGAGCAGATTCCACGTAGTCTTCAAACTCTGTACCATCGGTTGCGTCTCAAAGCAGCACTCACAAACTCCTACCCCCACCGTATTGGTCTAACCGCAAATCCCTATAGTGAATACTGTGCATTGCCGGAAACAGATAAGAGTGTCCGGCATACAGGCAGGAAAGAAATCACCTCGCACAAAAAGTGCCTCCACTGCGGATCTATATCTTTAAAAGCTCTCCTTGGACTCTGGCCCTCTGCATCAACGCAGCGACAAGAGTTGGTTGCCTTATTTATCTACACAAAATCTACATCACAGGGACAATCTAGAACTTCATATGCTCACCTGTGAGATCAGGTGGACTTTTACGTCACCCACTCAAGGCGTCATGTTCATTTTTTCCCCTCCCCCTTCGCCCTGCTACCTTTAGAGCCTTATTCCCTTCTCCCCAAGCGGGAACATGCCGGCAAACCTCTCTGCTTTCGTCTAATATAGAGCTCTCTCTCTCTCTCTCTCTCTCTGCATTCATTCCGGCAACATAGGCGCCTCTGCTTCCTTCACTTTCCTTTTAACTGCCCAGGTACGTAATGTCGTGTCTGGTCATTCACGTAACACCTTGGTACATGTGAGTGTGCTTTCGTGGAGATCACAGAGGATATACCGCACCTGAAAATGCGCCGTCTGTTTGACATCCCTCGCTGCAGCTGGATAGTATGCTGCACTGCGTGCCTGCAAGAGAAGGTTGAAGGGAATTCTCAGCAACATGATGCAGTGCAGAAAAGTACAAGGCACCGGCCCCGCGCTGTACCTATCTGAGCGGTAGACACGTTTACTTGCGTCTCTCGGCTGCAGCAGGCTACGGCGACGCACGAGTCGGTGGAGCAGTTCGCGTCTTGTGTAGCTGTCACCGCGACCCCAGCGTTCGCCGGCGACGTTCCCGCTGTGTTTGTCGGCATGTGCGCCGCTAGTGATGCCGACGGACGAACGGTTGCTCTGCTGGTCGTGAAGGTGCAAGCTTGCCGAGTGAGAACGAAGCCGACATCGAGCACTTATTTCCGTGCACTTCCATCCACCGCCATCGTGTTGGACACTTTCCCAGAAGCGCGATTTCCGCAAGCAGGAACTTTCGGTCGCAAATCACGCACAAGCACGGCACAAATGTCCGCATATGCGCTCACAGGACGGTGCTGAGTACTTACTACTCGGGGACAACGGGACAACTTTCCATGTTAGCCTCTAGTAACGTTGGTTAGCCTCACATTTTACTCTAGTTCAGCCCAGTGGGCGCTGCTGTCGAATACTCAAACGATGATGGTGATGATAAAGTTTTTTTTTTAATTGGGTGACGGCGTGCGTCATCTATGCCTATCTTAGTAGTTTGAATTTAAATTCAGTCCCTAAATGCAATTTTTTTTAATTCTGTCCTGACGCGACCCCTGGCTGGGATGACATTTTATTGACTTTCCGAGTATTCGACTGCAGCGCTCCTGGTGGATTTCTGAAATTCTGGCTAAAAACTTGGTGGTGCCGCTTCGGCCACTATCTGTGGATTATGGACTTGGGACGATGGGACGTTGCGAGCATTGCGAGCACTGTTCTGTGTTGCGAGTCTGTGCACGCACGCGGATGTGGGCTTGCGAGAGGTGTTTGCAGTGTTTGTGTAGGGAGAACTAGGATATATAGAGTTCTCATTTCGTAGTAAGTACTGCCTTGCTTTAATTTCTTTCTGCACCGTCCTGTGAGCGCATATGCGGATTTTTGTGTCGTGCTTGTGCGTGATTTGCGGCCGAAAGTTCTTGCTTGCGGAAATCGCGCTTCTGTGGAAGTGTCCAACACGAAGTCGGTGGATGGAAGTGCGCGGAAATAAGTGCTCGATGTCGGCTTCGTTCTCGCTCGGCAAGCTTGCACCTTCACGACCAGCAGAGCAACCGTTCGTCCGTCGGCATCACTAGCGGCGCACATGCCGACGAACACAGCGGGAACGTCGCCGGCGAACGCTGGGGTCGCTGTGACAGCTACACAAGACGCGAGCTGCTCCACCGACTCGCGCGTGGCCGTAGCCTGCTGCAGCCGAGAGACGCAAGTAAAAACGTGTCTACCGCTCAGATAGGTACAGCGCGGGGCCGGTGCCTTGTAGTTTTCTGCACTGCATCATGTTGCTGAGAATTCCCTTCAACCTTCTCTTGCAGGCACGCAGTGCAGCATACTATCCAGCTGCAGCGAGGGATGTCAAACAGACGGCGCATTTTCAGGTGCGGTATACCCCCTGTAATCTCCACGAAAGTGTTGCCGCGGAACGACCGCCCGGCATGGCTTGGGCGCTGTTCGGCCGTGCCTAAATTTGCGCCGTTGCCACACGCTCATAAGTTGGCATAAGTCGTTACCGGGGCAGTGAGAAAGAAAGTGAAAGAAGCTGAGGCCATTGTGCTGCCGGAATGGATGCAGAAAGTAGAGAGAGCTATTTATTGGAAGAAAGGAGAGAGGTTTGCCGACGTGTTCCCCCTAACATGCTACTCTGCGGGAAGGCGGAGAACGGGAAAAGGCCCTATAGGGAGTAGGGCGGAAGGGGGAGGGGAAAAAATGAACATGACGCCTTGCGTGGGTGATGGAAAAGTCCACCTGATCTCACAGGTGAGCATATGAAGTTCTAGATTGTCCCTGTGATGTAGATTTTGTGTAGATAAATAAGGCAACCAACTCTTGTCGCTGCGATGATGCAGAGGGCCAGAGTCCAAGGAGAGCTTTTAAAGATATAGATCCGCAGTGGAGGCACTTTTTGTGCGAGGTGATTTCTTTCCTGCCTGTATGCCGGACACTCTTATCTGTTTCCGGCAATGCACAGTATTCACAATAGGGATTTGCGGTTAGACCGATACGGTGGGGGTAGGAGTTTGTGAGTGCTGCTTTGAGACGCAACCGATGGTACAGAGTTTGAAGACTACATGGAATCTGCTCTGGTAGCCTCATTCTGAGTCCACAGTCATATGGTGCAAGAAAGGGTGCCGAGTTTCAGGGAAAGACCAGAGGCGGTTTTGTTCCTCAAACCAAGCTTCTCGCAGGCGCTGCGTCCTCGTGCTTTGTCATAAAGTTTTCCTTATGTTCCGCAGCTGTAGCCCTGTGTGAGCTGCCTCACCCGCTTTCTCGTTGCCAAGATTGCTGCAGTGTGCAGGCATCCATTGTAGGGTCACACCGTGCCCGGTGGCGTAGGCTAGGTTGAATGCCGAAACTGAACCATTCGCGAACTGTCGTGGTTGCTTGCAGGCTCGCCGCGAGAGCTGCCTTGCTCATTAGGAGGCGCTAGTGACGCTCACCTGACGTTCTTCTGGAATGGTGGATCAGCCATATTACACATGCGCTATCTAGAAATAAAAAAAACAAACAAAGAAAGCAACTTCTTTTTTTGCTGCATATGATGTCATGGTTAAAGATGGCTGTTGTGGTCTGGTTTCGTTGCTGCGCTTCTTGTGGTTTTTGTCTACGGTTGCAGTGGTCACCACGGGCTTTGTGCATAGGTGCTTGGTTTGCAATTGTGATAAGGGCCACCCAAACAACTTCTGGAGAGTACTTATGGTGGTGTGCAAGGTATGATTGCAATGCTGCGTGTGTTCGGCCGCCTAAATTGCGCGTAGTATGTTACGACGGTGACCGCGGGTGTTCTGCATCAGTTCTGCCGCCTCTGTTTGCGATAGTGATGAGCTGCTGGCGAACTTCAACACTGTGTATTATTAGAGCGCCGTGTTGAGGCTGCGTGGCATTTCGTCGCCTACGTGCGAGTGCACGTATGGCTTCGACTTCAAACCGCGCTGCTATCGGGGCAAAGGATCGTTAGCACAAAACTGATGTCGTACACCGCACGGTCATTTGCCATCTACAAAGATTAATCGTGCGCATCACTTTGGTTCATCCCACCCCTTGTCTTGTGCTCACTGCATGCTGTCATAACCTGCTGAATATTACATTCAGGTGGCCATGGACCTGCGTATTATTGTTAAATCACTGGCCAACAGAATATTCTCACCCCAAAGCATTTTACAGACTTGATGCTGTGGTTCGCTTACATCGGTGACTATAAAACAAACATTTTTGTTCTTTGTGCAAATGGTCATCACTTGCCGTCACCCTATCCGATACGCGTACGCCTGCTCTAGAAGCATGCTGACTTGCTACAAAACATAATTTTAGCTCTTCCAAAGGCTGCTCCAAAGTGGCCTGGGTCAATCACATCACTGCAAGCAGTTTGGTCAGTTTTGGTCAAATCAGTCGTGCTATCCTGAACTCCCATGTTTGCAGCTCTGGACCACGGCGAAAGATATCCCTTCATGAAACACGCAATCAGTATTGACGCTTTGTTGAAGAAAAACATTCTGCCCTTTTGAGGCCCCACAAATGTTGGCGTTGAACCAACTGCTCGTGCGTAGCTCACACGCTTCCCCGGAAAGCCGTACCGGTGCCACAAGTATGGACTGCTAGTGCAATCCCGCGGCAGCCAATGAAGACGTTACACGATATATCCAGTGGTGGCTGCACCTGTCTTTGCATTTTTGCTATTTCCTACCTTATTTTAAAAAAAGCTATGCATAAGAGTGTGGTATATTCATATTCATGTTCTCGGTGAGCTAATTTTTGGGTCTAGAGCAGCCTGTATTTTGATTTCAGTGTCACTTTAACTGGTCACCAGTGGGTGTTAGTGCGGGGCGAGTGGAATATTGGCGGGAAAACATGCAGGGAAGTAGTTGATCAAGAGTCGCCACTGCAAGAGGCAGTGCTATGGCAAAACTAAAGAGAAATACGAGTTGGAGTTTGATGAGAGATACAGGTCAGAGTAGGTGACTAACGTTGGTAAGATGGCACATGTGGGGACCATTACTCATGTTTTCACATCACTTGGTGTAACTAGCCAGAAGGGTGCAACAGACGACAGTGGCGGAGGGGTTTGGTGGCAGCATATTGTTGGCATTATCGTGTGGCTGTCTCCTACACTACTGGGTAACTGCACCCATTCAGATTTTTCTTGTTGTGTCACTCGCCAGAGCTCCTCTATGTGGTTAACCCTTTTATTCTGCATCTTGCACCGGTATCCAAGTCCCCACTGTCAAGCATCTGCCCCAAAGAAAAGTGGTGCAGGATGCCTTGCCCAGCCTTTGAGGGGATTTTTGTGTTGCGTACTGGGCCGTAGTGAATGCTTTTTCTTGAGACCATCTGTGTGTCGCTACTTCCACTTTTTTGTATTTTGGGCAGCGAGAAGTGGTGCTTGTGGCGCTCTTTTAGTTTTCCACCATAACAAACTTGTATCTGCTGTTTTCTTCCCACGTACTATCAGACTGCGTGGATCATTGCACTTTCCTCTGCATGAACTGCACATTGCCTTCGGGGCTGCCTGTCAGCATTCCCTCAACAAATGTAAAGAAAAGGATGGAAGGTGAAAAGAAAGGCAGGAGGCCGCTGGTCTGACCTGCTACTACTTCTTCCTTCATCAGCAGAAATTGTAGCGTCCAGACCTCCCACTGTGCCTAGGCCAGTCCTATAGCTGCTTTCTTGCCCGACTCAGTCTGCGACCAGTTTGTGTGGATGAAGCTTGAAGACCTTTTTGAGTAGCTCTTTCCACGGTCTTGTTACGCACTTGGGGAAGATTCGTTGATTGCCTTGTCTCGCGGCTGGAGTTGCTCTTCATTTTTGGAGTGCCTCTTTGAAGACAAGGGCTGTTCTGAAAGTGAATGTTTTTTCATCTCGAGACACTCTCCTTGATGGACGACCCTCCTTCAGGTATCTTGGTGATGCCTTTGTGTGACAACAGCCTCTGAAGTCCAACATGCAATCTTGTGCAAGGTTTACCTTGGCTCTCTTGCTGGAGTGGAATAGCACTTCGTCTGCTTGAGTCATACTTAGATTCCTCTTTTTCTTTCTTTCCTTTTGCGCTCCTAGAGGTGCTTATTTTGGCACTTTTGTGGTAACCTTCTTGCTGCATTGCAGTTGAACTCAGGTGATGTGCAGTTGTCGTCGATGAGTATGAGGCACGATGATGGAATAGAATTTACATTTTCACATTGTGCAACCGTAATGTTTTTAATGTTTCTGGGTCAGACTTTGTGGTGCTGTCTGGGGACTTGACTAAATTGACATTGGTGCTGTGTTGTTCACTCCCTTCATCATTAGTCATGCAACCTTTCCACCTTGTCAAGTCCTCTCAGCTGCTCAACAGTGTCCTTCTGTGAGACACACGAGATCTCGTTGCATTCGTACGTTTTCTTGTGTCCTCTAGATTGCTCAGATGATTCCTTAGTGGTTGTTGCAGACGTTTTGTTTTGGGGAAAAGAAAGTTCTTCCACTGTCGCGTCCCGCGCGTTTAGAGAGGTCTCGGGCTGGACAGAGGATCTACGGTGTGATGTAAGTTGATAAGTGAACTTGTAGCCTGAGCAGTCTTGTTTGCGAGAGCAAAAGGGTTCAATTGAAGAGTGTGTACAACCAGCTGGCGGTCTTTGAGTTTAGGCACTGCGTTTTTCTGACCACGGTGCAACACTGTAGGCAGCATTGAACAGATGATTCACCTTGTTGTCCTTGTCGTTTACACAGCAGCTGCATCGTTGGTGCGTGTCTCGTTCACGTGAAGCATGACATGTGTCACTCTGTGATTTGAGGCAAAGTCTGACTGATATTCGATCATGGGCAGTGCTTCAGCGAAGGTTATGCGAGGTGGCTCTGCAGGCATCCTGTCTGTTGATGACTTGCTTGTAGGGTTCGTCCTTGCATCTGCAATTGCCTGCGGCGTTCATGCAAGGATGGCCGTTTGAGGCGCTATGGAGCACTGCCGTGTTGCAGTGAAGAGTGCTTGCTGAAGTTACCAATGCTGCCCTTGCAAGTGCATAATCCGCAGTTGTCGGCCTGGCCTCTGCCGCACACAATGCTTCCCATGGAAAAGAGAGCGAGCCTGGAGGCATTAGCTGGTGACGTGGCTGCTTCTAACTCCTCCCGCAGTCCCGCACTGATTGGAAGTGCTCGCGCAGAATGGCGGGGTGCTGCCAAGGCCCACCGGTTGTTGACGTGGGTTCCCGACTGAGTGAGACCATTTTGGCCTCGGGCGCTGGCAGGATGCATTCTAAGGATGGTTCTAGCAAGAGCATCTTAGAATGAAGTTTGACTGTCCAGCATGTCGATGGCCAGGTAGTTGGGCTGGACAAGTCTTGAGTCTCGAGCGATACTTGGTGCACACTTACTGAAGATTCTGACGGGCTCGGCGTTGGTAGCAAAGAGCCGATCATGCAACCCGAGCAGTTTCATGTTGTTTTTGCCGTTCGGCATGCGAGCTTCATTCAGGAGTCTCGTCAGTCGGGCAAAGAAAGAGATGAGGCCCTGCCATTAGTGTGTAGAGAGGAAAGATGTTTCTGCGATGGGATGTCTCCACCAAATGTAAAGTACGGACGGCTGAAGGGAAGAGAGGCAGGAGGCTGCCGTTCTGAGCTGCTGCTACTTTTTCGTTCGCTACTTCACTTTCTTTACACCTGGATATATTAAAAATGCGCCGGAAATAAGTAGCAGAAGGGTTTGTTGAAGCACTAGATAATATGGGTGTGGTGCTTCTGTGAAAAACAGCGCAGACGACAGGACAAAACAAGGGAGCCACACAGCAGAGGTGCTGGCAAACTGATTGTCCATCAGTGTGGCAGGATGATATAGGCAAAAAAGGTGATATGTTTTGTAAAACATAAATCGTATACAATTTGTTTATTCGTGCCTCGCCTTTTTTCCTGCCTCAACGAGCTGTGTGTGTGGTTCCCCTGTTTTTTTTTGCCGTCGACACTGTTCCTAACAGAATGTCAGGGAAGCAGGCTCGGGGTTTCTCCTGGTGTTCAGTATACAGAGTACCAGTTTTTCTAAGGAAGTGTAGTTCGAAATACAGTCGAATACGGATATATCGAACTCCAAGGGGATCGTGAAATAGTTGGATATATGAAAAATTCTATACTAAAAATGTGGGCTCTGAGACCTCACCTGTGGCGGACTATCACTTACAGATTGGCTCATTTAAGAATGGCAACTAATTCCGCTCTCACAACAGAACAGGATGCTTTATTTGCATCTTGGCCTGCTTCTTCGTCCTGGAAATGAAATTAAAGACCCTGGTCTCGATCTTCTCGAGGCTGTCCAGGTGCGACAGCCCAGTTCCTTCCATGTCGCCGCAAGAACGGCGAATTAAGCTGAACGCAGCCACCACTTCACTGGCAGAGTACGATCGTGTAGCCGCCTCCTCGTCCGGACGATATTCGCCACTAGAGCTATCAGCCTGGGTTCCTGCGACTGTAGCTACGATATCCTCGTCACCGAGGCTGGCAACAGCCTGAACATTGCCGTCAGCGTTCACGAAGTCGTCGGCAGACACTCCGGCTGGAACAGCAGCCAGGAAAAGGGACGACAACTCGCGAAACATGTCGTCCATGCACTTGTCGTCGCCGTCTTCGCAAACTTCCGAAAGTTCGGCCGTCGCAAAGCCTGCTTTCTGGAAGCAGTTGGCCACGGTCTTCTCCATCTTCACGCCGTTCCAGGCACCCGTCATCATGTGTATGGCCCCCAGCAGGTCAACCTTAAAGGGGTACTGACACAAAATTTTGAAGGCGAGATAAGTTCGGAAATAGATTGGTGTGAACACGTATACGTCATCTGCAAAATATCAGCGGCGAATACAAGCCATAGAACATATTTAAAATCAATTTAAAGTGTGCGTAACGCAACTGAGCAGCCAGCAGAGGACCGCGCGCTATCGACATCTTGCGGTTATTTTGTAAATTAACAACATCCAAATAGTCACGAGTTTGTGTTTGCTGCTGCCGCACTGCCGGCGTTTTCCGCCGGCTCGCCACCTTAATCGGAGGGCCGGAGGGCGGAGCTTCTCTTGAGAACGAACGACCCGATCGTTGGCGGAGGCGGAGGCGCCGTGATTTCCATCAGCTCATCAGGCAGCTGGCAGCGACAAAGTTCTACAGCGATTCCAGGCACTCTGTTTCTATTACTTTTTATTTACATTGGACGCGAAAACGCTCCGGAGACACGAAAAGCCCACTGAGCGAGCCGCACGGTCGCTGTGCAGGCGGCGACCACGGACGCGAAGTGGCCCAGGCCGGCGAAAGTAGATAGAGTGATAGCTTGTTACCGCTGCACGAAATTGAACCCAGGTCCCAACCATAACATCTTATATGACAAAGGAATTAATGATGCAATGGCAGGTTGCATTAAAAATTGTCATCTGCACCGCTTATGAGAGCGGTAATTGAATATCCGCCGCAGTGCTAAGCCGAACACATCTGTAGGCAGACCGGCCGGCTGCTCCCAGCGCGCGTCTGTCTCGAGCGTCGCGCGTCGTTCTTTAGCCGCGGTAGCATTTGCACTCGCAGCGCCTGCGTCACGTCCACGGTCGCTTTTTAATTATGCTGCTTACGAGATGAGTACGAGGGGGCATTCCCAGAAACTGCCGGCGATTCGGATTCGACAGTGCTACGGCAGCTCTGCTCTGTGATAGCCCTCCAACGGTCACGTGGTCAGCTTTATTGACACAAAATCTATCGGTTCGCGGGACCCGCTGAAACCGAAACTGCGACTGGCCGCATTGAAACTGCCTCTAATTAAACAACCGTCGCACGCTGAAGCAAATGAGGTTTCTACAGGTGATAAGTAGGTCACTAGCTACTTATCGCCACAAAAAAAAATGCAAAGTTTTTGTGTCAGTGCCCCTTTAAAGGGAAGCTGAAGCGCTTTCCAAAAAATATAGTTAGAGGCACGTTTATATAGTTTCTTGTGTGCTGACTCTGAATATCACATTGAATTTTATCGTACACGAGTCCAACCGGCATTTATCTTGCAAAACGTGTAGTCCCGTTTGAAAGATGCACGCTTTTCGTCTTTGACGCCTCTGATTGATTGCGCCCGTCATAGACGTCAAAGGGGAGGACACCCTTTGGCCGCGCGGGTTGTCGGAAGCATTGGGAACGATTGCACGGCAGCCTTGCCTTTTTGGCAATTCAGCTTGCAATTTAGTGTTCACACGTAACTGCAAGTTTATTTTCCAACTTCCCGTGCTGTTGGTTCAAGTATCTTGGAGCTTAAACTTGCTTTACACGACCGAGAACCCCAAAGCAGTGACTGTGGCGTCGGCTAGAGGGTTCCGTCAGAATATTTCTGAATTAGGCAACCAGCATAGGTGGTTTCTCTTCCTTATGTTAATATTAGGTACTGCCTGAGCTATTTGTTACTATATACGAAACCATTTATGCCCAAGATTAAGCGGCGTTTATAAAGAATCTACTAGCGAAAAGCCCGTACGTGCACTGCGCGAAAAAATAGCGTTCATGCGCTGTAAACGTATATGCGAGACATACGTTGCCGGTACACGCATGAACAAACAAGAGGACTCTGCTTCCGAAAATCCTTCGTTCGTTGTCGCCCACCCCACCCACTATCCACATACCACCCACACTCGCGCACCATTTGGGCAGCGGTGCTACTGCGCCTCCGCGATCGCTAGCTGCACTTCAATGAGTGGCGTCTTACTGCGTGACTTGCATTTATTCTGAAAACACTAGCATACTGGTGCCTTCGCAGCATTATCGGCTCTAGTAGGGCTTGATTTTCGCGTGTGCGTTGCGCATTCTGCTACAATATTACGGCCACCTTGTTATAACCAACAGACCAGTCAGACAAGGCAGTTGCGTTGTAGTTACGTTACTTTTGGTAACAATCACCAAACGTTTGTGATAATGAATCGTTGGCCTGTTTCAGCATTTCTAGATTTAAGCATTTACCGCGCTAGTCGGACAAAGGCCGTATATTTACTCTCCGCTCCTACTTTTTTTAGTATCATCGTTATAATATTAACGACTATTGTGGAGTACAGTGGAGGTTCAGCGGCAACAAGTGCTTGCCAGGTTATAATATGCAGGCACACGGAATCTTGGGCAAAGAATTAGGCCCCTGCAGTCAACACAAATTCTGGTACGGTTGTGGTTCGGAGCGGTGTTTTTAATTCCAGACAAATATTACCTTATTGGGGCATGTATACTTGCAAAATAAGTAATGTGGTGGTCTTGGTTATTTTACTTTGTAGGAATACTGTTTACCTATTAGGCGGGAGAGAACTTCTATCAGGATTGGCCCCTTGATTTATTTTCGCCAAAAATTGGGTTTTTGAACACTGGAAAGAAAACGAAAACGTTTAATGAAACAGTTATTTCCTGACTTTGTTTCTGGAAAGGAGCGAGACATCCCCTGCCAAAGTACAGCCGTATTCACCATCCTTCCTAAATCTAGCATCTAATGGGCACATTCATGTCTGTCACATCCAAAAAAAAGAGAAGAGAAAAGAAAGAAAATTAGGAAAAACGCATTGGAGTATTTTACAAAGTATCTATGTTTTAGTGTAGTATATTCTCTGTCATCAAGCACAGCCACCTCGGTTGTCGCTTCCGGTATGTTATAAAACATCCCAGCGTGGTATTATCCTGCTTAGGAACACGGCATGGTAACGTGTGCCTCGTTTGGCGTTCGTGCATACTTTTTGAGCACGAAAATTGTACAAATAAGGGCTATCAACTACAATAACAACAAGTATCATTCTTCCTGTGGCGAGCCTCTACAGGAAACACGGCGAAGAGAGCATGGCAGAGGCAGCTGATCCGACCGGAAGTCCAGGTGTGACGTTTTCCAGCCGGTTTTCGCCTGCTCTTTTCGGTCTTCCGGCATCGCGTGGCGAAATAAGGGCGGGGCATCGGGCCACTTTTGTTTGCGCATTGCGCTGCTTCTATTGCATGTATTGCGAAAATATTTCGTACACGGGAACTATTCAATGTGTACTTGCTGCTAGTCAACTTTTCCTTTAATTCTAAAACCTCTTCACCTTCCCTTAAGCTCGGTGTCCACATGGAGGTTCATCAAAAGCCTATCGAGGAGTCACCTCCTGTACCCGACCTTGAACGACTTAATAATGCCCGGGCCGAGCGGCTGCAGCCTGGATGTTGTGTTCGGGGGCAGAAATTTGAGCTCGATGTTTTCGAGCTCGCAGGTGGTGTGGTGGGCCGAACAGTTATCCACGAGAAGGCAAGCGTGACACCCTGACTTGACCGGTTCGGCGTCCCACGCTTGCAGCCATTCCGTAAACAACTGGCGCGTCATCCATGCCGCCTTATTGGAGGCGTAGAGGACGGGGAGCTGCTTACAGTTTTTGAAGCAGCGGGGTGACCTTGCTTTGCCGATCACGAAGGGCTGGAGCTTTCGAGAGCCATCCATGTTAGCGGCGAGCAGAACGCTCACGCGCACTTTGCTCATCTTGCCTCCGTGACATGTGCTGCCCCGGACGTCGAGTGTCTTGCTAGGCAGCATTTGCCAAAACAGCCCGGTCTCATCAGCGTTGAAAATTTCCACAGGAGAAAACTTCGCGGAGATTTCTGGCCATTCTTTTGAAATCCACTTCTGCATATCTTGGCTGCTGACGACTTCGCTTTCGCCAGAAATGGTTTTGGCAACTATGTTATGGCAGTTTTTGAACCTTTGCAGCCACCCAGTGTTGTTGTAAAAGTTTTCCCCGAGTTCCGCGGCAAACCGTCTGGCCTTAGCCATTAGCATGGGGCCATCCACTGGAATGTTCCTGGCCCGGATCCCTAAAAACCACGCATAGAGAGCCTTCTAAACTTTCTCGTGGGCAGGAGCGCACACACGAAAAACTCCGGACGTTCGTTGCTCCGCCGCTTTTGCCTTTATGTCGGCCTTGTTTTTTAACAAGGTACTCAAAGTGCTCCACGGAATCTCGAAGTCGTCTGCCATTGTCTTTTCCCTCCCACTTTGACCCGCTGAATGGCTTTCAGCTTTGTCGCAAAGTCCAGCTTCTTGCGCTTCTTCACGCTGGCTGCGGTTGCAGCGGCCATTGCTTCTGCGTCGGTTCACCACCACCCAGTCACACATGTCGTGAGACGCGCACATGACGCCTGCACAACTAGAAAATTCCTACAGTCCGCTGCGCCTTTGCACACCATGCACAACATGCACGCCAAAGAAGAACAATGCGCACGTAACACAAGAACTTTGATGGTAACGATTCCACGGCTCTCTGAATGGACTCCAACAAAGCGCTCATGATGGTCGCCTCCGAGAGATACAGCGATCTTCGAAAGGTGCAGGACAACTCGTGAAACAGCAGCAACAACAGCAAAATGCAAAAGGAGGAGGAGCCCGCAAGCGCCTTTGTTCCTGCTCGTCCCTTTTTCGAGGCGACGTGGGGGGAAGACAGACCCAGAGAGAGAGTAAAAAAAAATCTTTTCAGCAAGCCGGGGATTGTACGCAGCCGATAAAAAATGAGCTGTTCCTCAATTCGGAGAATGTGTGCAGTCGGCGCGCAGTCGGGGCATCCCTACCTCGCACTGTCACATTTTTCCGAGCGTTTGGCCCTCTGTCCCTGTCGGGTTTCGGCGAAGGCGCGATGTCGTCGCTAAGCGACAGCGGAAATCAGGGGTGCAACGATCGCTGAAGAGCACCTTCCAGCTCGCGCTGCGTTTGATATACCCAATGTCGGGAAAATACCGTTCAATATAAACGTACGAATTCCTATACTTTTACACAGAATTTTCAAGGGGATAATTTATGAGTTCGATATAGACAATAATTCTATTTATCCGTGTTCGACTGTATGCCAAAATTTGTCATGCTGGGGTTCAGTGTAAGTGCATTTTTAACTGTGTTTCGCTTTTTTGGTGCCATCACCATCCACTGTCTGCTTCCATCAGTCTTCTGACTACTGGTTCGTTAGCCGTACACAGGGTGCACTATGTCCTCAGACTTATGTGGAATGAATTAGTGTA
Organism: Haemaphysalis longicornis; assembly: GCA_013339765.2. NCBI lineage: Eukaryota > Metazoa > Arthropoda > Arachnida > Ixodida > Ixodidae > Haemaphysalis > Haemaphysalis longicornis. The sequence goes on along the minus strand of CM023454.1, from coordinate 65,524 downwards.
GTGTTTGCTACATTCCAGGATCTTCGCTGAAGTTACCTTGAACCTAGCTCACTGTGTGTCCATATGGAGGTTAAATGGCTATGCTTTCCTTTTTTGCCTGTTGCAGAGATCACGGCTGCATTTTCTCAGACACGGTGCCTCGTGCGACAGGTGCGGAAAGTTCTTCATTTCGCAGAGCGCAGCAGACGACCACTGGCGACTGGAGCACTGGGGGCAGCCTCAGCAGAGCCACTGCTGCCCCCATTGTCCCTACTCTCACCACATCAAGTGAGTGACGTTCAATAGCCTCTCTGCTGCTGCTGACAGTCGGGAGGTCCAGGTTCCATTTTTGAAACCCGAATTCCGGGAAGGCTGCATGGTAAAACAAGGACTCACGCAGGAAGAGAAGCTTCGTCTGAAGTGGAAACGTGCCATTGATGATTGGGCCAGTGAAGTGGGCAGAGGTGCTGTTAAGCAGCAGTTTCATTGGAGTAGTTATCGTATTCTTTGAAAATAGGTTGAGCATGAATATAGGCCAACTGGCTGGAAAAGAAAGAAAAATCTATTACAGGCAAAACCCTGCATTTAGGAGAACGAAGGAAACTTCGAACGGTACACACCATTATGATTTACAAGCTCGGCAAACTCGTCACTCCATGCTGCAGGTGGCCTCGTCATCCAGGCTTCCAATCAGTCATCATCGTCCGTTGCTCCGTCGATGTCTTCAACGCGCCAGAGAATGTCATCATTGGTGCCATCAAGTGCATTGGAAATACAGCTCTTCTTGTAGCCTGTTCGGATATCTGTCGGCAGGTCCTCCCACACCTCCTTTATCCATGTAGCCACACCACTAAAGGGAGCCTTGTTGATCTCTGTGGTATCATCTTTCACGGAGCATTCCTTGTAAAGGGAAGCAATGCGGTTCTTAAAAAGGTTTGTTCGGAGCCACATCCAATGGCTGCAGCTGCAACGTCATGCCACCAGGAATGACAATGGCAAGGCCATGCCTGCTTCCTGAATGGTTTCATCACCCCAGGGCAAACTGGACCCCTGAGTAAGTTCGGGATCACCATTCTGGGAGCCTTCAAGCTAGTCCAACAAAGCATTCTATTAAGCCAGTTCCAGATCGCTTTAGTCTTAAAGGAGTGCTGACACCAATATTTGTGGCTGATATTATTGTACCGTTCGCTTCCTTTACCTACCTCGACGTCTTGCGTAAAGTATGAGCAGCGTGTGTCGAGTGGAACGTATCTTAATTTGATGGTACAAGTACCCCCCACGAGACCTCTCTTTCGACTTGCACCGAAATCGACATCTCGTGATATCGAGAGCTGGTGACGTCACTGAGTGATTCCCAAATCTGTGACGTCGCATAACAACAATGGGTGGATCACGAAGCAGTCGCATGAAGCAAGTTCCGAGCCTTCTATTTCGTTCCGTGAGCAGTGCTGTGAGCAGTACATGATGCGGTACTTTGCAGTTAAGAACTGTCTAGGAAAAACGGGAACTGGAGTTTCTTTTTTTTTTCTTTTTTTCGGGACGAGGTGCTGCATGATCAATGGGTCAAATTTGTGCTCCAGCAACGGTCGCCCAGAGTGGGTTGTGAAGAAGAGCAGCGAACTGTGTTCGCTCCATTTTTCAACCGAGTGCTACAGTGAGAACCCGGAATACCAGCAAGGTTTAAGCTTTCGAAAAATTGCGCCTCGATCTTTTCTGGGTTCGCTGCCAACCATTCTTCCCGATGCACCTGTGGCTGAGAGCGCAGCAGCGACGCCCAAGCGTCGTAAGCGAGAGGTTCGTACACCTATTGTTTGTCACACGTATGGATTTTTGACACATCGCTTGGGCTAATCGCCTGCATTCCTATCATATAATGCAGTACAGCACAGTACAGCGTTGTAAAAACGTTGAGCCGGGTAGCGCTTGCAACTGCAGTGATGCCGTTACAATTGGACAAATAATTAGGAATCCATATGCTATCACCATCGCAGCACCTACAAAGCGCTGACGTAAAGCTCGCAAAATGTTTTTCAAGGCAGCTTACCACTCCACGTTTCCGATGAGTACGGCCCTGTTGTCCTCAGGGCTGCCGCTTGTGTTGGTGTCGCTTCCGTTGCTGTCATCTCAATCGCTGCTTGCCAGTGGGTCGAACTTACAGTGGTATCCTTCTGTGAGTGCCGCCATGTCTGGAAAATCTTCAAGCGGCGAAAAATCTTCCACATCGCTCGGCGACTGGTTGCTCGACTCGCTTCGCGACTTTTTGCGTGCAAACCACGTGCACGACTGCAGCAGACGAAGAAGTGCTGGTAGAGCGTCACAGGTTTTCGCCTACCCACATGATGGCGCTGGCCCTGTTGTGATGTCGACCCATGCTTTTTGGCCGCCTGTGCCCTCCAGGCAGGAAATGGTGGCAGCCGGAGACGGCCGTTTTCACTGCATTATATCTCGTCATATATCGTGCGCTCACATGCTTTAACCACTGTTTTGTGGTTGTAAGGCCACTAGGCCTCAATTTAACCAATAAAAACATGAAGTAAAAATTTGGTGTCAGTACTCCTTTAAACCGCTCATTACTATCTCCTCGTCGATAAAACCTTTCTCGTTGGCACAAATCACTTTCTTCACGTGAGGGGAAGCCTTCGTCCTTTGGGATCATCTTCTGGCAAACCACGATGCACAGATTGAGCTCCATTCGTCAGCTGTACAGCACAGCATCAAAAGTAATAAACCATGTGTGTTCCTGTCATCAGCAAGGGTATATTCTTCACCCCTTGAACTGTTACTCTGGTCTGGCTTGGCATACCGAAGTTGATTGGCAATCGGTGAGCACTACCCATGTCGTCAAGGATGTAGTCTTCTGGCAGCGGATTGTAATCGCTTTTTGCTGGAACCACACCAGTTGTTGTTCCTCAAGCAGCTGGGAGATGATCATTCTACTACAAAGTGGAGTATTCTACGCCGCATAAACTCGTACACCCAGCCTCGGCTTGCTTTGAATATGGAATGTTCAATTCCATCTTGCTGGGACTTTGTCAGGCTTTTGCCTGAATGTCTTCACACGACACTTGCAGTTGGTGAAGCCCCAGCTCCTCCTGTAGTGCATCTTCTTCCGGGTGCTTGGCCCAGAACAGGTGTAAAGGGCGTCCTGCTGTTTTCGCTGATCTCTGATGACTTTCTCATTCATGTCATACTCTCGGCTGAGTGGCACAGTTGTTCAAATTCTTGGGAAACAAAATTGCTCGAGACTTGAAGACAGCAGTTTAACTAGGTACGACTTGAGATCGTCAACAACCAAGTCGCCGGGAGGAAGAATGACCAAGTCGGTAACACGAAAACACATCATCAAATAATCGAGCTATTGGCGGTGAGATGTTTGAGTGGCGCCCCCTGGCTCTGACGTCGGCTTAGGGACTCGCGCCGCTGTTGTCCGCTTGTGAGGGGCAGCAGTGCCTGTGCTAGAACCCGCGAACTTTGATGCTCTAGTGCATTAAAAAGCGCGTTTCCAGTAATTCAGGTATTTTGCCAGCTTCTGACACATCTGAATAATTTCAAGCTGTATCCCGCACACGTTTGCAGCACACGAGGAGCGAGAGACCAAATTTCTTCAAAGCATCGGTCAGATAATCGTGTGTAACTCGTCCTTTCTAGCTTGTTTGCAAGGTTCGCTGCTTGCTCATAGCTCCTCGATAAGTATTCGAAATGCGGAGGCTTCCCTACAGTATTTCTGAGGTGCTCTTATGAAGACTCAACAGTTCAATGCTACGCACCGAGCAGCGGGCCCCTACACAGGCATCGCACAGCAAGAAACAAAACGGCTGTGTTCTATTCCTTTCATTGTAGTTGACTTGTATCGGATGAATGTTTTTCCTGCGCCCAACGCATTAATTTTTCTACAGTGTCACGAACGCCGTATTAGGAGGTTTGGGGATGTTTGGGATGCTCACAAAGTTCGTGTGGATATTTTCTTGAGGCTGTGAGACATACACTACTTTCTTCACAAATTGGCTTTTGCGTGCTAGAACGTGCATATCCCCAGTGTGTGTTGTTTATTCAAATGCAAATGCAATGGGGAGTTTTGTGCTACACCCCGCGAAACGGCGCAGATAACTTTGTTCACAGTACTTGAAGGAGGCTTTTGTGACCCGAATTTCTATTGTAACCACCGTACGGTATTGAAGACTTGATATGCTCGCAAACGAACGCAATAAATAGTATACGTGCCGGTTTTCAGTATAACAAGAAAGGAAACCGATGAATATACCCAAGCAACTCTTTACTGTTGGCCAACCCCTTCAGGCATAAAGAACAAATCCTGGTCTACTTGGGATGACGTTACATGAATTGAAGAAAATTATTCTTACTCTCTTGTCCTGGACTGAGGAGCCCGCCCACTAACCAGCTCGATTTTACTGTGAAATAAAGTTTTTTGCTCCTCCCGCTCCTCCTCCTCTTCAGTGCAGTTTTACTGTAATGCATATCAGAATATTGGGAAGATATCGCTTTGAGACATGTACAGAAATATTCCTCCAAGTCTGAACAATCATAGTGCTACTGTATTTTTACCGTACATATTACTCGTTTTGCTCAATAAGCTCCCATACGGGTAAACACCAGCACGTGCTAGTAGGTCATTCAGAACTCGACCTACATTTCTGCGCCCCATTGGGCCAGTCGGCATACTTTCATGCCATGACAACGTAAAGTGATGTGATACAATACTTTTGAGCATTCGGCAAGGTTGCAAAAGTTGTTTTACCTTAAATGCGGTTACCGGGAATCGTAAGTCCGAAGCCATAGCCCACTTTAAATCAGGCACAGTCCAAAGACAACGGCCATGCTATAACTATAAAACCCAAAGGAAATTCTGAGGTCCCCAAATGCAGTGCTAGCACAATTGGACAGACACCAGTTTCAAACGCAGGAGACCCTGGCTCACTTGCGACCATGGGAAGTGTTTTTGTTTTCTTGTTACGTGCACTCCCCACACCTATTCGTCGCCTCCTTGCCATTTTCCCCTCGGACTTATTGGCCTAGCATTTTCTTGCTCCCCACTTTACTGTGCCCAGTTTTGAGCGACGCAAGGCGTGGATGCCACTCAAGCTTAAACCGCTGCACCGTTAAAATTAACTTTGACAGCTTCTCTTTCTGTAAACCAGTTTCAAGGGGGGTGGTTGGTTTGCAGGAAGAGATTTCATTGCATTTTGAACTTTCGCTGAAGTTTCTTCTCAGCATTGCTTGCGCACATTGAGACATCAGGCGTGCACACTGAGACGTCAAGTGCAGTGCTCCCACCCCTGCACCAAATGCGCTAATTTGCGCAAAATGAGCCATCCTGCGCCATCCTGATACAAAAGCCACGATTTCGCAAGCAAGTGCACCAAAATTTGTGTCGCACAAATCGCGTGCGACCTGTTACAAGTACTACTTCACAGCGGTCTCTAGACATGCATAACTAATTCGGCTTGAGAACTCAAATTCCATAGCACCCGTTGTTGCATTTGCCGCGGCCTATTGTGCAGTTTGTGTGCCAGAGAAGCGAGTTTGGTTGGTGCCATTGCTGTACCGCCGATGCAGTTCTCGTCTAGCAGTCTGCAGCACTGGCGCACCGCGGTTGAAAACTTTCCTGCTTGCCGTGGTTTCCAGTGGTTCCCACTATAAACAGTAGATAGTTTTAGGTGGCGTTTATTAAATGTTGGCCCTCTCCGCTCTGAGAGCCAGGAGCGCCGTTTCATGGCATGCAAGACGCGCTCGGCTGGAAGCTCCCGCTTCGCTTGCCGGGCTTGCTAAGTGGACTGTCGCAAGTCGACCGGGTTGTGAAAGACGGCCAGTCTCTCTAATAAAAAAATCTAGGGTGGAAATGCGCGCAAAGACTGATAGCAAGTGCCTGCATAAAATGAAAAAGTAAAACACAGCGGATTGCCTAAACAGTACTTCATAAACTGGAAAAGAGACAAGAGAGACACATTGTTTTTCCGCTTCGCAGGTTTGTCGAAGCCTACCAGTAATCGTTATTGTGTTGCATGGTGCCTTTTATCTGCACCAGAAAGGAACTTAGTACCTTGAAAATTATGTTTTGCTGCAATTTTGCTATTGGGTCGAGTATACTCAGGGGATTTATTTGTTTCAAGCTTGTGGCGACATCTAGCGGCTCTTTGAAATACGTGGAAAAAATCCCATTGCAGGGATGCCAGCTTTGGCTCTAAATAGCCATATTGGGGTACTTGTGGTTAGTGGGAAAAATTTTTTAGGGGCGAAGCTCCTTAAGGCGTGGGTCTGTCCATCCTCGACGTATGTATGTAGCCACCTCTAGTTTAGTTCTTGGATTGTTTACTAGATGGCGTGGCTACCTCTAGTTTAGTTCTTGGATTGTTTACTAGATGGCGGGGAGCGTTGTAATAAAATCCGTTCGCTGTTGGCGCGCGCTCGGAGTCGCCCGATGGATAAGGCTGCAGATGTGCGAGCCCGCGAGGCAGAATCGCTCCGTGAAGCTGCGCGACGCCGCCGCCAAGATCCTGCCGTACGAGAGCGGGAGGCCGAAGCATGTCGTCTGGCTGCGCGACGCCGCCGCCAAGATCCCAGCGTTCGAGAACGAGAGGCCCAAGCGTCACGGCAACGGCGCGAGGACCCTGCCGTACGCGAAGCGGCACGGCTGCGGCGCGAAGAGGATCTCCAAAACGTCAGAGAACGGGAAGCGGCGAGAAAGCGCGCGTATCGGCAGGCAGACCCCGATGCAGTGAGAGCTCGTGAGGCGTCTGCAAAACGCATCAGGCGAGCTCAGCCCCAAGGTGCCGACGCGCGGTTTAAGCGAGACTTTCTAGACGTTACGTTCGGACACAGATGTAGTGGGCGAACTTTCACTGAAGAGTCACGGTTTTACCGATGATTTCCCCTCAGGAGCTTTGCCCACTCATCATCATTCACCCCGTGGATATGCTGTGAATTTTTTTCATTGGCTATGTAGCTATTTTGGGCTATTGGTAGAGCTGATTGTGAAAGCTATTTCTAGCCTACATGTTCGAGCCTGCCAACTGGGAAGCGTTTTCAGTGGCTCCTTCGAAAAGTTTCCCTAGCAAGGACAAGAAGACCATTACTCTTCAACTGTGCTGTTCATTTGTGATCGAATGCGTGAAAAGCACCTTTAAGCGCCTTCCATCCGATCTGACACTGTTAGGCGACCTCCACGTCAGTTGCTGGGCAATACTGGTCAATTTTTATTGTTGAGATGCTTTTGGATGCATCTAACAGTTGATGTTTAATTGCTCCAACGTGCTCCAAAACTGGTATTTAGGTTCTCCAAATTGCTCCAAATCACCGTTCATCAGTGGCACCACTGCAAGTGAGTCTTGGGTATTTTAGCCTGGTAGAAGTGTGCCTAAATTGTGTGATGGGAAACAGTTTTATTGACGGGCTTCACAAATTAGGAACCGCAAATTATCTTATGGGAAGTACTTTCGTGTTTGTTTAAAGTGCTCGTGAGTGCATGGATCCTTCCAGTGTCTACATTTTCAGCTCTATGCTGTTGTACTCTGAATGTTCTTTGTTTTCTTTCTCCCACAGGAAGCTTGTTGATGAACATGAGAGGACGCACACTGGACAGAAGGTCTACACCTGTCGCTTTTGTCAGCGATGCTTCTCTACAAAAGTGACCCTAGTTCATCATGAGAATGTGCACATTGGTGGGAAGCCATTTGCTTGCACTCTTTGTCACAAACGTTTTCGTTTTAGATGGGGCCTAACCGATCACAAAAGGGTGCATGCAGCACAGGAGCTCAACTCCAGTGAAAAGCCCCATGTGTGCAACATCTGTCAGAAATGCTTCGCTAAGAAGTATTACCTGACTCGTCATGAAAGGATACACACTGGGGAGACACCATATGCATGCAATGTTTGTCCGAAACGCTTCAGGGACGGAACCACTCTGAGAGTTCATAAGAGATCACACGCTGGTGAGCAACCCTATGCCTGCAACGTTTGCCGAAAACTATTCACAAGCTTATCTTCTTTAACCACTCATGAGAAAATTCACAGTGATCAGAAAGGCCACAAGTGCACAGTTTGCCAGAAGCACTACAGTACAAAACATGACCTAACTGCTCATGAGAGAACACACAAAGGTGACAAGCCCTATGCGTGCAATGCCTGTGAAAAACGCTTCTTCCGAAAAAGCCACCTCAGAGATCATGTACGGATGCACACTGGTGAGGAACCATACTCCTGCAGCTTTTGCCAGAAGCACTTCAGGCATAGATCTTCCCTGACCATGCACGAAAGAATACACACTGGTGAAAAGCCATATACATGCAATTTCTGCCCCAAAGCATTTGTGGCAACTCGTAACCTGGCCAGGCATGAGAGGACGCACAGCGGGGAGAAACCGTACTCATGCAACATATGTCAAAAGCGTTTCAGTATGAAGGCTTCCATGACTCGCCATACTAGAGTTCACACCGGTGAGAAGCCATTTGAATGCAGTGTTTGTAAGAGGCGCTTCGCTTTCCTAAGTAATCTGAGACACCACGAAAGGGTGCACACACGGCGGGTGCCTTACGCTTGTGATGTCTGTCCAAAAAAGTTTGTGCGACATCAGGCACTACTTATCCACAGGACAGTGCACAGCGGAGAGATGCCACACAAGTGTGGTGTCTGTCAAAAAGGGTTCTCTCATATAAGGTATCTGCAGAGTCACCGGAGATATCACGCTCAAGAACTGAAATTCCAGTGCACAGCGTGCAAGAAGTGCTTTTGTACCAGCCTTGGCTTGAAGCGTCATCAACTCAAGTGCCACCTCTTCAACTCCTGCACCATCTAAGTGTTGAAAGTGATGTACCAACATGGCTTCCTTGAGTGCTCGTTTAGACAGTGTTCATGTGGATCTTTGAGAACCCTTGAATTTGAAAGCTTGTTTTCAAGTGCCTTGGAAGTCCTGGAATTTCTAGAGAACCAAGAAAGTTCTTGAATTTCAGTAATTTTTCTTTAAAAAAGCAACTTGAAGAAGCTACATAAGGACTGAGTTGAGATTTTTGCTAGGTTCATCTTCTCTAGCGAATAAAGATTTGGATTTTACAACATACTGAAAGTGCTTATCCGTGTAGAAATTTCTCATTGTTTCAAGCCCATATTTTATGTTGCACATCTACCGTAGTTATTTTTGACATTTGAGCTGTTCAAGCTTGAGTTACAGCCGTGCCAAGTGTCACTCAGAAATCGGTGCAGCAAAGTGAAGCGGAGTGAAATGTTGAGGCAAGCAGTGTGAGTGGCGAGGAAGCAGGGAGCCAACGAACAGGTGTGGGGGAGGAGGTGCGCCCTCACTAGCCACACAGGAAAGCTCAAAAAATGGTTTGCTGTGGAAGAAATCCTGCGCTCACTATGTGTGTTGCTTATGGTGTGGAAGGAATTGCTACTGAAACAGCTCACCTTCCCCCCACACTGTCTACCTGAGGATGCAGCAGTTGAAACTGATGTCCATAGGCTGCGCCTGTTATGTAGAGGAACGTTTGAGGGGAAAGTAACGGACCTGTGTTGCTTATTGTTCAGTTATACTACTTAGTTTTTATTTGTTCATGGTACGGATGTGAGTTTTGTTGTATTGGATGTGTTTTATCGTGTATTATTGCTGCAAACTTGCCTCTGTCTCTTAATCTTGCTTTCTTTGCCGAAACGTCGGGCTAGCATTATCCCGCATTCGGTTGTGGCTAATTGTAGGTAGGTTCATTGGCCATCGTTTAGTGAATGCATCAATGGTTTTACATTCCTACCTGTGTGCACCACTCCCTAAAGTCAACTCCTCTTGTATGAAGTTCCTCCCTTTTTTATTTTCACCACAGCACCTGGTAGTGATGAATGCTGAAAGGCTTGTACGAGTGCTAAGTTTTCAAGAAGTCGCTTGGAAGTGTTAGTCATGGTTGCTCCTACTCTACATAAATGCTGTTGGCCACTTTCCTTTTAATGAAGGTAGTCTTCCTTGGGCTACTTAAACGCAGAAATTTTGGTCTGTCTGTCTGCAACTCGATTCAGCCACCCGGCCAAAGTGAAACAGAAGCTAGGGCAATAGTCATACACACCCATAGCAAAATGTTAACGTCTAAGTCCAGTGTCAATGCTCATACTTGGCAACATTGTTGAACAAGAATGCATCACGCAATAAGGCAGAAAGTCAATACGTAAGTAATATTTGCAGTGTTTTTATTAAAAAATTCATGGATGCTTGGTTTTTGCGATATCAAATGAACCACTACATCAACTTCAGCAAACCGTCGCATTCAGTTGCCAGCGCTACTGTAGCTCTTGGCAGCATTTAAGAAATTAAATTCAAACTCAACGAAAGGTTCCACTAGATAGGTTCCACGGTCGGCTTGGCACGCCCATGCAGTAGGGTAACATGGTTCAATACACGTAGTAGGGTGCCTCAATTCACGCTCATCTCCGCCGTACTACAGTGCTGGCATCGGGGCACCCGACTTGGAGCAGTGGAACTTGGTAAATTTACGTTGACTTGAGCAAACCTCTACCATGTTATCTTTGGACGAAGGAGACGGGAGAGGAACAGCATGAGAGGTGAGCGGGAAAGAGAAGGGAGGCATTTAGTTGGAAGACATGCCAATTGATTATCGTCTGTTGTCGACATTTGCAATGAGAGGAGCAGATACGTGGCCATTTTTTTCTCTGTATGTTGTGCATTTGGAGAGTGCCTTTGACTATCCCTTCTTTTAATAAAGACATTATTCATTTGCCAGTGTCACAATTATAGGTGGACAATTGATTGATTAACCTGCAGAATAATGCATTGTTCACAATTGAGTTTTTTAACCCATGAATCGGTTGAACTCACTTTAGGTGAGTAGTGACAGTGAAGCACCGGCCTCACTACTTCAAGAAATAGCACCAGTTAAATATGCTTCTTGCCACGTCTGTGCCACACAAGGGTCTGTTTAGCCCACCTGGACACACATGCGCAATATTGCCTTAGAATGTGAGAATGTATGTGATTTTAACTCCTGTGTGCTGATGGCCTGATGAGCGGTAATGACATGGAGTGATTTTTGTGAGTGATGCGGCAGGGATCCACAATTGCCCGTCCCAGCCGCTCACTTAGGCAGCCACATGTGAGCGATCGCTTGAGTGATGGCGAATTGCGATCCTAATATTGCCTAACAGCGCACAGAGGATTATAAAAGTGCACGTGGCCACAAGGTTTTTTTTTTATGTGTGCATCTGTCACAAATACGAGGTATAGACATATTCAATGTGCAGAGGGTCATACTTTTCTAGGATGTACTGTGCTGCCGCTCGCCCCTTCACCTCATTCCCTCCATAAGCTGGAAGTTGCACCCCTTATGGCTCTCCTTTTGGCTAGTCACTGAGGCCGCTTCCAGGAGGTGAGCGAAATTTTATGGCGAATCAGACCTGTGCAAAGCAGTTAGCGATTTGGTCTATGACGGAAAGTAGTTCGTCGCTACCCAAATCATTTGCAAAATCGCTCTATGTGGTTAACGCTATAGCAGAACAAAAAAACTTCAAATTTGAAATCTGATTAGTCCTTCTGTGAACACCAAGGCCTTATCAGATCAGTTAATGAAATTATGAGTGCTCATTGAATGGATTGAAATTTTTATTCAGTGCACGCCCTAGTCAAAATTGCTTTGAAATGTTGCTGAGATGCGGCGGAGGCAAAGTTTGTTGATATTCCTGTTGAGAAGAGAGAGAAAGATACAAAAAATGTTTCTGTAAAAGTGGAAATGAAGCCAAGCTGCAGTTCTGACTGTTGTAGGAAGCATACTGATTTAAAAGACAGATAACCGATTTTTGTTGTGTATATTGTTACAAAATAATGAAGTGACCAAAGAAACATCACTCTGTGGTTCCAGCCTATGACAACGAAGGGTGCACGCAGCCTGGGCATACTCGCTGACAGTCACAGTGTAAATGGAAGTAGATTGCTCTTCATTCTTCAGCCATGGTTGACCTCGTTTGTCCTGCCTCCCCGTAACATTTGGTTGAGGTACGAGATCATCCCCATCCTGGCCTCCCAGTTTCATCTCGTCTCGGCTCCTAAGCAATCGCCTCAAAATTCATGGATTGCGTCGGCCTGTTCCAGCCCCTTGTCCCTAGCTTATGTATGACCTGCCTAGACCAACCCTGACCATCTGCGACCTGTTATACGACGAAGCCGCTCCTCTGCCCAGATCTCCGGCTCATTGTATCTTAGGGCTTTGGATGTTGTTCCATGGCGTCGGCAGCCAGTGCTGTTCCTGGGCCAGTGTTCATTGAGCTCATCTTCCATGGCAGCAAGGACTTCCCTCTTTCTTTTCCTCCTCTCGCATTGTCACTATTCTTTAAAATGAAATGAGCAGGTGGGTAGGACGACGCTGCGAGCTACCTTTTCCGTTCGTAAACAATTTAGTAACGCAAAAAGTTTTGACTGTCTGTCTGTCTATCACATCGATTCAGCCAGGAATGTAACTAGCGAGCCTGCTGATTGATGAGGGGAAGAGGAGTGTATCTGGGCATCACCCCCTGTATTCTTTCAATGCCAAACGCATCGCCTGCTTCACAATGGCATTGAGTGGGCGCCTGGTTTGCCACATGCCTTAAGATGGGTACTCGATATTAACCTGGATACCTGGTTGTGTCCCAGAACGTAACTAAATTCTAGAGCGGCTTGTGCCTGGTTGCCAAGGGAACTGATGTTTGAGACCGTTGAAGTAGTAGCTCTCTGGCCAGAAAAAAAATTAGGAAACTCTGCGCCGCGCCTGAGCTTGTCTTTGCCTGCGTCAGGACCGTAGCCAGAAATTTTTCTCGGAGGGGGTTGGTTTTTGGATAGGGGTAGTTTTGCTGAAACCAACAGTAAGATTTCTTACGCGCTGCCTGAAAAAGATTTCAGGAGGGGTTTGAACCCCCAAACCCCCCCTCTGGCTGCGGCCTTGGCCTGCGCTGCCACTTTTCCATCCTGCGTTGCTCCAAGATTAACCGGTCACGTGACTAAAGCACTGGGGAGGAAAGGGAAAGGGCTTGGTTGGCCGCTCGTCGCTGATGCATTTGGCATTGAAAAAAATACAGGAGGCGATGTTCTGGGTTAAAGGGGCCGTGCAGACAAAATACAAGTTTCTTTTATTTGAAAGATTCTGTTTTATAGTGCCCCCAGCACTTGCCCGGCAGCAAACAGGGCCGTATATTCACTGAGAAATTCATCATTTTAGGTTAAAAATTTGATTCTCCCGCCAAATCGTGTGTTTTGCTGACGTCTGCCATGAAGTCACAAGAGCGGGTATTCAAAACTTCCAGTGCGTCATTTGGCTGTGTAGCCTTGCTTACCGCCAGTCGTCCCAGATGGCGCTAATGCATACTCGGCTGCGGACCGTTGTCCGCCGTTGCTTTGTTTTTACTGTATTTGCACCTGGCTTGTTTTTTGTTACTGGTAGAAAGTAATCGTTTTGTGAAACATGAAGTATGCTCGACAAACAAGAGTCACGTAAGACAACGTTACTTACACTATAATCGGTCAGTATCGCGTTAGACAACTTCATAGTGCGCACAGTACCAACAGCAGTGCGCGTCGGTACTTCAATGTTTGCACGTATTTTCGTAACTTTCATTGTATATCCCACCATTCTTACTGGTGTAAAATGAATGTGCACTAAATTTAAGTGCAAATAGCTCGTTCGGCAAGCCCTGCCTAATTTGCGTTTGCTTTAGCCGGCCTCAGGCAATCACACAGCTGGGCACATATGACAATAGGTTCTGTTGCGGAAAATGAGCTAGTGGCTTGCATGGCCATTCTCTTTTTCCCTAATTATACAGCTTATTTGAGCGAAGTGTGCGTTAAAAGTGGTGTCAGTATGATTCTAATGAGGCAACCTTTCGAATGAACGAAACCTGTGTTTCATGGCCCCTTTAAGTGGAGGACAGAAAGCGGAATATTCGCTGCGAGGTCGACATGTAGGTGGTGACAGTGGCGCGCTGCTAGTGCGGATGCTCCGCTGAACGGCCCGGAAGAATGCACACTGTGCGCGCTCTTTTTCACGCCAGATGTGAGCATGAAAGGCGCAGACGAGAGTGGTATGCTGTAGTTCGGTTCCTGAATGTTCGGTGTATTGCATGTAAGCGGCGAGTTTTCATTACTATGCCAAAAAAGCGGTGACCCATCGGGAATCTCAGAATGGCCGCAATAATGACGACTTGTACGCCGTGGCTCGTAGCAAGCTCGATCTTTCCAGACTATGGCTTTGAGCCTCAAATGACTAGCATTAATAGAAACAAATCAGGAAGCCTCGATCTCTGGAATTCAGTTTACAACAGCAGTGTAAGGTCCACTTATGAGGTCAGTGGCCAGGCGCGCAGGCTGCGCGTGAGAACCCGCCACTCTGTCTGGTGGCTCAACACTGTGGACTCTACGCGGCAGCCGTCGCCAATTCGTCACGGCACGTATGGGCGCCTGTATAGTCCGGCCAACGGGATTCCGCTGGGATGATCCCCCATTCAGGACGCAGTCGGTGTCGACGGATTTGTAAGACCCACTGATGAGGTCAGTGGCCAGGCGCCCGGGCTTGTGCGTGAGAATTCGCCACTCTGACTGGTGGCGTAGCACTGCCAACACTGCAGAGCAGTCGACACCAATTTGTCACGGCACGCACGGGAGACGGATTGTCTAGCCGACGGAATACAGCGGAGATAATCCCCCATTGAGAACGCAGACGGCGCCGCCGGGTTCCGAGAATCGTCGACGTGGCGCGCGGGGGAGGTGGGATTACCGGCGTCGGAGCGCGCGCCGCGCAAGACACCATTGTTAACGCGCCCCGGTCGGGACGGTGCACAGTCGCCGCCTTTCGCCCTCACACCTCGGAGTCGCGCGCGCTTGGTCGCCCGCATGGAGGAAGAAAAAAGTTAGGAGACGCCGCCACCGGAGAAACTTGAAGCCTATACATAAAAAGTAAAATCAAAGTCGGCCCAGGCGTCACTGCACCACGTGACCCCACCGCGCCGCCGCCGTGTGAGAGCGCGCGGTGGGGCGCGCTCTTCAATTTCGCCTGTTCAAAACTACTCTGCGGCCCGTTGTCGCGAAGCCTGCTATATGTTGCCTTTTTTACCACGGCTTTCGTCTTTCGCACGTACGCGGAACTCCTGCCCGCACGCGGGCATGAGATCGCCGGGCAGACAAATGCAGGAAGGACGGGAAAAGCTACCGCCAACCAAACACGAGAGATGCGCCGGAGTCGCCGTCACCGCCGCCGGCCCACCCGACCATGGAAGTCA
This sequence comes from Haemaphysalis longicornis, assembly GCA_013339765.2. Classification (NCBI taxonomy): domain Eukaryota; kingdom Metazoa; phylum Arthropoda; class Arachnida; order Ixodida; family Ixodidae; genus Haemaphysalis; species Haemaphysalis longicornis. The sequence continues at coordinate 50,296 of CM023454.1, read as the reverse complement.
GGTGCTGGGCCGACTGCGGCAGCTTGAGAAAGGGAAATGGCGGAGGGAGCGGCGTCAGCGGAGCTGGGCTTGTGAAGGCTAGCTGCGTGATATCATGCAGTCTCCTAACTTTTTCTTCCTCCATGGTACGCGTAGTGCACCGAGTGACAGCTGTCTACGTGAACTTGGGCCCTCCCTTACGCGCGTACAAACGCTACAGGGGCGTTCCCGAGAGAGCGTTAGCTCGAGGAGTTAAAAGGCCGAACTTGGCGTTAGAAATCATTCTTGTTTGAGCGCTGAGCTGGGCAGTTCCCGGCGGGACAAGGAGTCTCGACCGTTAAGCTAGGTTGGGATTTGTGAGCCCCCTAGGCTAGAGGTTAGGATCGCGTCTGGAAGTTTAGGGTACAGCGCCGTACCGGGCAACTAGACGGATCCTGCGGCGAGACAGGGTCTCGGCCGTCGTTTCTCGAGCGGTTTGTGTACACTCCGAGGATAGGAGAGTTAGACGAAGTTGAGAAGCTCAAGTGATTTGTGTGCACTTGGAGCTAGCGTCTAGCTGAAGTTAGAAGTTTTCCTTTTATTACTCATGTACCCAGTTATCCTACTGTAAATATAGCTGTATATAAACTCTTCGTTTCCCTTCTCCAACTACCAACGCCTTGAGTTCGTCAATTCGATCGCCGTCTCCAAGAACTTCAACACCATCGCCCTGCCAGCCTCCTGCCAAATCAACCGGAGCCCGGGCGATTGGGTTCCTGATCGACACCGGACTTCGGGGAAACGAACCACAACAATCTTTACTGGCGCAGCCGACAGGATTTGGCAGAAGAAATCACCAGGCCACAACCAAGGGCAGCAAGCGGACGCAATCCCGCCTTCATCGGCAGGAGCCGAGCTCCGCGCAGAGGGAGCGGCAGAGCCAAGCCAGCGCACGGGGCCAACGACGCGGCGGCCGACCACCGAAGGTGCGGGTGAGTGGGATTTCTTGCGCTTCGTTGTGGCGGTGTTAGGCTGAGTCTGGGGTTGCATGGTAGTCACGCGGAGCATGCTGGCGAACATGGCGGAAGGAGACGGAAATGGTCAGACACATGAGGCGCCGCCTCAAGGAGGAACGGCGGCAGGAGGGTCTCTCCAAGCGGAGTCTCTTAGACGAATGGAGTTGGAGTTTCAAGAGCGAAGGGAGGAAAGAGCGTGCGAGGCGGCGGGGCAAGAGAGAAGAGAGGCGAGGGAATCAAAGGAGCGCATGCAAAAACTGAAGCCCGAATCTGAAGAGCGGTTGCGACGGTATGAGTTGGAGCTGCAGCGGAGAAGGCAGACGCCCTTACGCTCGGACACCCGCAAGCAGAAACAATGGGGCACAGACCCAGCCAGTTGTATGGTGATAGCGAAGCGTAATGGTTCCGGCCAATGTTTGGAAGTTGAACATTGCGATGACAAAGTAAGCAGCTGTGACTCCATACACGAGGCTATAGCATTTCCGCCGGTGTCGAACGCGTGGAGACGGACATTGGGATGAGGAGCGATGAGGTAAGCGCATACGGTGATTCCGTAGAGCGGTGTAATGAAGCAATGCTCGAACATGAAGAGCAGCCTCGCGGGCGAAATTTCAGGATGGAGCTGCATCGCACGAGACACAAACCTTCGAACTGGCCAAGTTATGCACTGACAGCAAAGTTGAATGGGGGCAGCCCGTTTTTTAATTTGAAGCCGCGCGAGAACGAGATAAGCGGCCGTGGCTGCGCACAGGAAGCGAGCGGCTCAGCCGGGAACAGCTGCACTGAAAGGGAAGCGAGCACGCGGAGCGTTCCAGCGGAGCAGAGCAGAGTCAAGGGGAACCTCGTTGTCGCGAGTGTAGGACCGCCAGTTACTTTTGCACCAGACACTGCGCTAATGCACGCTGAACTTGCTGGCACGGGCAGTACCCAAATTCTAATCGGTGGACCGGAGGAGACTGGAGTCGCGCAGGAAAGTCATGGGGCCCGCCGCGCTCCAAATTCCGCTCGAAAGTTGCACGAGAAAGCGAACTCCGTGTCGGACGTTCAGGAGCTCGCCCAGGAGAGAAAGGAGATAGAAGACGAGAAAGCATGTGACGAGACGGAGCGAAAAAGAGACGGAGTTGACGATCAGGCTGAGGAAAAGCAGGAGTTAAAGGCGGATAAGGGAGCTGAGAAGGTAGACTGGGTTGAACATGTAGAAAATAGAAGAGAGAGTGAGAGAGAACGCGAGAAGACGGAGGATGAGGAGCTCAGAACATTTGAAGAGGGTAGGAGCGATACTGAGATGTCGTGTGGGTTAGGTAGTCTTGATGGTGAGAGTGTACCCGAGGAGGCTGATGGAGAACACCAAAACGCATGCGTGGAGACTGCGAAACAAAGAACGAGAGCTTTCGAGGAGGTGAGGAAGGAGAGAGAAAAACCATGTGAGGAGACAGGGGAACGAGACGCAATCAGCGGTCTCGCAAAACCGGTGTCTGAGATAGAGCTTCGTAGCTTTAGTGTCGGTTGCGGCCGTTACCGAGATTTAGTCGGGAGCCGCGCTGGAAAGGTTGACGCACTAAGTTCTGCGACCTGGCAGTGTGTCACAGGCTCGGGTTCTGAGTTGTGCCAGGATGAGTGCGTGCTGGGACGGCTGAAAAACTGTCTTGGTCAGGCCGCTGCTCAGAATGCACCTAGCGTGCACGAGCGGTTTTTGGTAATAACAGGTGCTTGTGAGGTTGTTGTTGTGGGCAGTCTGTGCGTAAGCTTAACGCAACAGACGCATGTTCGATTTCATCCACCGGAAGTGTTATTTTTTTTACTGCGGCGTTTCCGCGTTAGAGATTCCGTCAGTGAGAACACTAGAGCTTCGCTTTGAAATTCCAATTTCAAAAGTTTTAGAGCGCTGTCAGCAAAACTGTCTTGGGTTAAAGTGTTCTGAGTGATGGCCTTGAATTTGGGATTGATAAAATATTGTTGCACCACACCAGGATAATGAGGCTAACCATGGTTGAAAGATGCAGAGCGAACTATTTACGATTTAAAATGCGGCCATCAGTGAGTCCACACAGGCAGCGTGCACCCTTAACTTCTTTTTCATCGTAACCTAGAATCACAGCATCATGTTTCACTGGTTGCTTTTTCGTCATCTTTAACATTTCCCTATCGTTGAAGCGGACCGTCTCAGGCGAGGTCGCAGCAAATGAGCGGGTATGGTGAGAACGAGATAAGAGAAGTCATTGCCGTTTTGGATGATGACAAGCTCGACGTACACTGGCCCTGGAACAGCCTCCCGCCAACACCATGAATCAGTGTACAAAGCCCTTGGACATGCGCATGGGAACAGCGCCGTCATTTGGTAGGTCGCGGCTCATCACGTCAGTTTGTCTTGGCAGGTCATAGGCTGGGGACACGGGAATGGGCGCTTCCAGGGCTGTAGCAGGCCGATGCGATTCATGGACCTCGAGATGGCCGCTTCAGGAGCCATGATGGGGTGAAGCTGGTAGGCCAGGATGGGGGATGACCTCACACCACTGCCAAATATGTTATGTGGCAGCAGGACAAAGACGTAAACCATGGTTGAAGGATGAAGAGCGATCTATTTGCATTATTTACCATGCAGCCATCGCTGAGTCTGCGTGCACCCTTAACTTCTGCGTCATAGGCTGGAACCACAGCGTAATGTTTCACTGGTCGCTTCGTCATTCCGTAACAATATACTGGACAAAAATTCATTGTCTGTGCCTTTAATCGTTTGCTTCCTACCACACCATCAAAACTGTAGCTTGCCTTCATTTCCAATTGTACAAGATAACTTTTTTCGTATCTTTCTTTTCCTTCTAGATAGGAACACCAACAAACTGTGCCTTCGCTAAATCTAAGTAACATTTCGAAGCAATTATGACTAGGGCTGGACATTGAATAAAACTTTTAATCTGTTTAATTGGCTGGCATTATCGTGCTAACTGATCAGTTAAGTGCTTGGTGTGAATAAAGGAATAAAAAGATGAAGTGCAGATTTCAAAATCAAAATTTCTTTTTGATACGCTATCAGGTAAACACAGGAATTTAAATCTACATTCTCACACTTTAAGGCAATATCTTGTGTGTCCAGGTGGGCTCAACAGACTCTTGTGTGGTACACGTGGCGAGAAGGCATATTTAACAGGTGCTATTTCTCAAAGCAGTGAGGTCAGTGCGTCTCAATTTTATTGCCACTACTCGCCTAAAGTGATTTCAACCGATTAACTGGTTAGAAAACTTAATTGCGAACAATTCATTAATTTGTATGTCAATCGATCAATTGCCCACCCCCCAATTACGACACACTCGCAAAAACATAACCTCTTTATTGAAACGAGATCGTCAAAGGGATACTCTGCAACTGCACAACATACAGACAAAAAAGGAAAGTGGTAAACAGCAATTATGAGCAGTAGAAGGAACCACGAATGACACTTTCAAGCAAATTCTTGAAAACTTAGCAAGAGCACAAGCCTTGTAGCATTCATCACTATAAGGTCCTAAAAATCAGAGGAAAGAGCTGCATACAAAATAATTTGACAGGTGGTGATGCAAGACCATTGATGCGTTCGCTAATTGGTGCGCGATATACCTACCTACCTTGAGCTACAACCAAATGCTCATTGTAGGTGCCCCCACTGTCATCCTTTCCCACTTCTTCACTGTCCCACTTCAGTAGTGGCGATTGGTGAGAATGGGGACAAGCATGACGAAAACCACAATGGTCTCACTTGTGCAGTCCATTTTGACTCGGTCATGAGTGACGTCAATGGTCAAGCGTTAAACGCAACGGAAGGTGAAGCCACGAGGCACAGCCAGAACAGCTGGAGAAATTGCCCGGTGCAGTGGCAGATACAGCTGGTGACCAGGAGGTACCTGGCGACGTCCCGGCGCGGTAGCATGGGCGCCTCTGCAGGCTCGCCGCTCTCTGCAGGCTCACCCGAGCGTTCATCCACCCAAGAACTCCATCGTGCTCCTCTTCTTCCAAGTACTCCTAGCACGCTCTCCCCTTTGGGCCCATACCCACGTGCGGGCGATTGCCCTGCTGTTTTTGTCGGCTTATTTTTTGCCTTCTTCACTATTCCCCGTTTCCTGACATCTCACTGCAGGCATATGTTGGCCGCACATTTTGGCAGAGAAAGCAAGAATAAGACACAGAGGCAAGTTTGCATCGGTAATACATGAGAAAACACCTCCAAAACTCACATCCGCACCATGAACAAATAAAAAGCTATGCACCAAAACTAAACACTCAACAACAAAGGTCCCTTGACTTTCCCCTCCTACATTCCTCCACATAACAGGCGTAGCCTATTGGTCTGTGCTATGGACTTCAGTTCCAACTGCTGCATCCCCACTGAGGTAGAGACATCGGGGGAAGGGGAGCTGGTACAGCAGCGATTTATTTTACAGCCTAAGCAATACACAAAGTAGGCACAGGATTTCTTTCACTGCAAACGATTTTTTAAGCTTTCTTGTTTGGCCAGTCAGGACAGACTTAAGAATGCTGCACAGCCTACAGTGAATGCAAAAAACATTTCACTTTTGTAGTCCTAAACGAGAGCTCAGGGAAACCATGTGGGTGAATCGCTTTCAACACTTTTATGGTGCGGGTGTCTCTGAAGAAATGGCACTTGAACTGATAACACTCTAAGCCACAGCTAGTACAGACGCACTTCTTTCAAGCTGTGCACTCGAATGATATCTCTTGTGACTCTGCAGATACTTTATATGAGAGAATCCTTTTTGACAGACACCACACTTGTACGGCGTCTCTCCGCTATGCACTGTCCTGTGGACGAGTAGTTCTTGATGTCGCACATACTTTTTTGGACAGAGATTGCAAGCATAGAGTGACCCTGTGTGCATCCTTTCATGGCATCTCAGATTGGTTTTCAAACTGAAACGCCTGTTACAAACGCTGCACTCAAACGGCTTCTCACCGGTGTGCACTCTAATATGGTGAGTCATGGAAGCCTTTTTACTGAAACGCTTCTGACATATGTTGCACGAGTACGGTTTCTCCCCGCTGTGCGTTCTCTTGTGCAAGGCCAGGTCACAAGCCGCCACAAACGCTTTGGGGCAGAAATCGCACACATACGGCTTCTTGCCAGTGTGGATTCTTTCGTGCACAGTCAGATAAGATCTTTGCCTGAAACGCTTCTGGCAAATGTTGCAGGAGTACAGTGCCTCGCCAGTGTGCGACCGTGCATGATCTTTGAGGTGGCTTTTTTGGAAGAAGCGTTTTTCGCAGACATCGCACGCATAGGGTTTCTCACCCGAGTGTGTTCTCTCATGAGAGGTTAGGTCACGTTTATGATAAAAGCACTTGTGGCAAACTTTGCACATGTGCGGTTTATGATCACTGTGCATTTTCACATGGGCGTTTAAAGAAGACAAGCTTTTCAGGCGTTTCTGGCAAATGTCGCAGGAATAGGGTTGCTCGCTAGTGTGCGATTTCTTATGGGCGTTAAGGGAAGACCCGTGCCTAAAGCGTTTCTGACAAATGTTGCATGCATAAGGTGTCTCCCCAGTGTGTAATATTTCATGTCTAGTTAGGTAACGTTTCTTAGAGAAGCCTTTCTGACAAACGCTGCATACATGGGGCTTTTCGCAGCCATTGGGCTGCTGTGCTGTGTGTGTCCTTTTGTGACACGTTAGGCCCCTTTTGGAACGAAAACGTTTCTCACAGACAGTGCAAACATGCAGCTTCCCACCAATATGCACATTCTCATGACGAACTAGGGTCGATTTTGTAGAGAAGCATCGCCGACAAAAACGACAAGTGTAGACCTTCTGTCCAGTGTGCGTTCTCTCATGTTCATCAACAAGCTTCCTGTGGGAGAAACAACAAAACGGAGAACATTCAGAGCACAACAGCATAGAGCCGGGAATGTAAGGATCTATGCACTGGAAAGATCAATGCACTCATAAGCATTTTCACACCAACATGAAAGTAGTTGCCACAAATGAATTTGACATTCCTGATTTCAGGGGTGCAACAGCCCAAATATGAGTTGGATCAATTTGGAGCAGAAAAACTTCGCTTTTTGGGTAGAAAAATCCAAATTTGGAGCCGGTGCAGAAGTAGGCACCCTCATTTTGGAGCACCAAATCCCAAATTTAAAGCAGTTTAACACAAGAGATGCACAAACAATTTAACATCAGTGCAGACATGCTTTGCAGTGCAGACAAGTTCCTCCAAAGTAACGATGAAAATTCTACAGCGAGCCGCAAGGCATCGTGCATGTGTGCCAACCTCCAAAATAGGTTAATCTAAGTGCCTACAGTATTTAGAATATCAAGCAAAGAAAGAAAAAAAACAAAATGATATTTTTATTCAAGCTCCAAAGTGTCCTTATAAACGCCCAGCCCTGACCTAATTGTATACCAAATAGCCCTCCAACCTGAGTAGTATCTGGCTACACTGGACACAATTAAAGGGGTCGTGAAGAGATTTGCAAACACTTTGTGTGGGTATTTATAACTGTGGAACCTTGATAACAAGAGCTCCATTTTTAAACAAGTACCCCCTTTTTGACAAGTGGCCGATATGGGGTCAGGTACGGTAGTCGACACACCAAGAAAATTCCTGTTTTTATATAAATGTTACACCCGCTAGCACTTATTGAGTGAAATACCGCAAATATAGAAGAATAAAAACGCGGATTTCTGTTCAGAAGGACGTCAAAGGTTGAAAAGTACCTTATGTGGCCACAAAATGTGAACAGACACTTTTTTTAGCAAAGTGCAAAGCCAGAAAAGCAGCGACAGTAGCGGAGCACACGGCACGGAGACTCGTCCCGAACGCATGATTTCAGCCACCTATAACTTCAGTACAAAACGAAACAATGCAACATGTTTTTCAGCAGTATTGTTGACCCTTTTAAGAAGTCTCTTTTCCCCAACATTGAAGAAAATCTAGACCATGTTTTTTTTATTTTGATTTTTGAAGTTACACATTTTTAGAAAAAGTACAGCAGTCAATATTCTTTTTCTTACTTTTATATTTTTTTAGACAAGCGATATTTTACAGATACATTTAAAAATATCTGGTCGACACAATCTATCACTTAGATGGTCACAGTTACAGATACGGAGATAGGGGCGTAGAAGTTAGCAACAATCTAGCATTTGACGCGATTTCCCAATTTCTTTTCTAATTTTTTTTGTTCTCAGCAGAACTCAAAATTTCTTTACCTGTTTGTCATTCTGGTGTAGCTTTTGGTTTTAAACCAATTTTAATCAAAACAATCGAACCTTGCCGTGTGCAAACCCCTGAAGTTGGAAAAGACTGCAGTCGTCAGAAATCACACATCACCTGCGCCACCTTTGCAATTTTTTTTCTCACGAAGTACGCACGCTAGAGGAAAATGGATTGCGGTTTTAAGGTATTCTCTGGCTTGCACATAACCACGCATGTTCGTTCTCTCATGGAATAACCAGTGTGAGTAACGTCTTGAGAGATGGTGCTAGGCTGCCATGCGGGTAATGCAGATTAGGGCGCCTGGACACACAGCACTCTCCACAGAACAGAGTGTGAGTAGTGGAGAGTGCGTGCATCATGCGGGTTTTGCGAGCAGGCGACTTTCGCCACTGCAGTTTTGCAGGTGCGAGGATTATGCGAGGAAACAAAAAAATTCAAGTTTTGGTGGCTCACATTAGGGATGCGAGGATTACGCATGTAAATACAATATTTATGCTTCACCTATTTTTGAACACTACGGTAATCACTGTAATAAAACTCCTGCTCAACTACAACTCTCGCCACCTCCCTGGCCCCGTCATCAACAGCACGTTTCCACTTCAGCCACTGAACTTCCTGTGTCAGTCACCATTTTTACACGCAACCTTTTTGGAATTCCAGTTTCAGAGAAGGAACCTGGACCTCCCGACTGTCAGCAGCAGCAGAGAGGCTATTGAACTGCACTCACTTGATGTGGTGGGAGTAGGGACAAGTGGGGACAGCAGTGGCTCTGCTGGGGCTGCCCCCAGTGCTCCAGTCGCCAGTGGTCGTCTGCTGCACTCTGCGAAATGAAGAACTTGCCGCACCCGTCGCACGAGGCACCGTGTCTGAGAAATGCAGCCGTGATCTCTGGAACAGGCACAAAAGGAAAGCATTGCCATCTAACCGCCATTTGGCACACTGTGAGCTAGGTTCAAGGTAATTTCAGCGTAGATCCTGGAATGCAACAAACATTACATCCATTCACTCCACATAAGTCTAAGGATATAGTGGCACTCTGCCTATGGGTAACAAAACAGCAGGAAGGAGACTGATGGAAGCAGGCAGTGGATGTGGATGGCACCACACAGATGAAACACAGTTAGAAATGCACTTACTCTGAACCCCAGCACGACAGATTTTGGCATTATTTGAACTACGCACTTTCAAAAATCGGTAGTCTGTATACTGAACATCAGGAGAAATCCTGTATATGCTGACTGGCTTCAAGCGACTCATCCCCTAGTAACATACCAAAGCATCACACAGCACTACAAGTGAGTCGGCAACAATATCCTCCTGCCCACCCATCACTCACCAAGGAACAGGAACATAAACTCAGGCTTCTGCAGTCAAACACTGTTCCCACACCTATCTAAACTTCACGCCATCAACCCCACCCTCTACAGCGCCACATGCTGACACTGCGGTGAGATCTGTACCCTCTACCACATAATCTGGGCCTGCCAGAAAAACCCAAATGTTCACCCAATTCCCAACCCTTCTTATGAGCAGTGGGAGAGGGAACTGGCCAGCTCCAGCAGCGAAACTCAGCTTCAGCTGGTGGAACGTGCGGAGAAGGCAGCAAGCTCCAACGGGAACCTGAAATGAGGAATCCGACCACGTGCTCCCCCCCCCCCCCTTTTTTTTGCAAAATAAAGTTTACTCTCTCTCTCCCTGACATTCTGTGCAGAACAGTGCCGCCAACGAGAGAAAGCAAAGGAACCATACAACAGAGGCACGAACGAGTTGAGCGCAGTTTACTGCAGCAGGAAAAAGGCCAGGCCGGAATGAACAAAGCATTTCAGATATATGTTTTAAAAGACAGGGCCTTTCTTAAAACGTATCACCTTTTTTTCTATAGATAGCTTGCACTGACATCAGCATAGCTGCCATGTTTGTGACCCACAAGCATGGCAAAAGGCTGCACAGTTATTAGATGCCTTTATCTTTCCAAGTGCTGGAAAAGCTGGAAGTGGGTCACTAGAAAGGGTTGTGATGATGCCATGTGCAAGCTATGTATACCATCCTGCCAGAATAAAGCACAATCAGTCTGTCAGCGCCTCTGTGGTGTGGCCCCTTTGTCCTGTCGTCTGCGCCGTTTATCACAGAAGCACCACATATGTACTAACTAGCCGTTCAGCAAACCTTTCTGCTATTTATTTCCCTCACATTTATTAGTACATGCAGGGTATAGAAGATGAAGTAGTAAAGGAAGAAGTAGTAGCAGCTTACAACGGCAGCCTGCTGCATCTCTTTTCATTCGTTCCTTGCTTTTCATTTGGCGCCGAAACATCTTTTCTCTCTATGCACGAATAGTAGAGCCTCAGCTCTTGTCTATGCCGCCACTTCACGCCACGAGTAGGGAAGGAATCATCTCAAACGTATAGCCCTGAACGTCCCATTCGAAATCGGGAACAAATGGCACAATGATGGAGCGCCTCAAGATGACGCTTTCTACTTGAATGCCCCGACTGATGAGACAGCTGGATGAAGCTTGTTGTATGCTGAATGGCGAATACGACACCGTGAAATTCTTTGGGTTGCACAATTGGCTCTTTGCTACCAACAGCAAGCTTCGTCAGCATCTATGGTGAGTTCGCACCACTTATCATGGTGGATGGTACAGAGCTTGAGATTATCGTCCGGCACAACGACCTGGTCATTGATACGCCAGCCAAACTTCATTCAAAGATGGCCTTGCAATAACCACCAATAAAACGCATCCTGCAAGCGCCAGTTGCCAAAATCGTTTCATCCAGTCGAGAACGCAAGACCAGTGGAATTCCGCTGCGCCCCTGCCAATCTACGCGAACGCTTCCAATAGGTGCAGTACTGCGGGAGGAGCTAGAAGCGGCTGAGACACCAGCCAATGCACCAAGACTCGTACCCTTTTGCACGGAAAGTTATGTGCACGGCCTAGGGAAGGCCGATGATTGCAGATTACGCACTGGCAAGGGCAGCGTTGGTAACTTCAGCGAGCACTCTTCCCTGCATCCCGGCAGTGCTCCGTCGAACCTCAAATCGCCATCCCTGCTTGAACGCCGCAGGCAACCTCAGACGCAAGGATGCACTTTTTCTATCACGAACCCTAGAAGCAAGTCGCCAACAGGCAAAAAGCCTTCGGAACCATCTCACAACACCTTTGCTGAAGCAATGCCCACAACCGAATCTCAGTTGGACTCTGCCTCAAATCAAAAAGCGACACATGTCATGCTTCACATGAATGAGCCACGAACCGATTCACATGGAAAACAACAGGGAGAACGGGGCGACGCATGTCCTTTGAGGCACTGGGTGCAGCACCACTGTCGGAAAAAAAGTGCCTCAAGTGACGAACAGTAAGCTTTGCTATACACACACTTCAATTGAACCCTTTAGCTCTTGCAAGTAGGACTACTCAGGCTACTAGTGCACTACTCGACCTACATTCCCCCCTAGATCCTCTGTCCAGCCTGAGATCTAGTACACCTAGGAACAGCGGAGGTCTGGACACTACAATTTCTGCTGATGTGGCCTGAATCTTCCGAGGGAGAGGATGTAGGAAAGAAGGTAGGGGGAGTCAGGCCTGCACTTTCGGGGGGGGGGGGGAATATGAAGAAGACGAAATAGTAAAGGAAGAAGCGGCAGCTCAGAAAGGTGGCCTCATGCCTCTCTTCGCTTCATCCATCCCTTTCTACACATTTGTTGGTGGAATCTTGAGAGGCATTCCCAAAGGCAGTGTGCAGTTGATGCAGAGCAAAGTGCAGTGACCCACAGGGTCTGATTGTATGTGGGAAGGTAAAAGCAGATACAGCTTTGTTATGGTGGAAAACAAGATGAATGCCGCCAGCACCACTTCACTGCTAAAAATACAGCAAAGCAAGGCAGTGACACACAGATACCCTCAAGAAAATTGGCCATGTATCTGCTCCTTTTGCTTGCAAATGTCGACAAAAGACAATAGTCTTTGTGAATGCCTCTTTTTGCTTTCCCGCTCACCTCTTGTGCTGTTCCTTTTCCGTCGCGCTCCTCCCAAGGTGAACACACTAAAGGTTTGCTCAAGTGAGTTTTTACCGTGTTCTACTGCTACTGGCCGGGTTCCTCGATGCCAGAGCTGCAGTACAGCGGAGACGCGTGTGAATCGAGGCACCCTACTTCAATGTTTATAGAACCACATTTCCTTATTCCACGTGCTTTCCAAGCAGAACGTGGAACCTAGCCAGTGGAACCTTTTATTGCTGTTGCCGTGTGATTTCTCAAATGCCGCCAGGAGCGTGGGAAAGAGGAGGTAGCGGTTTTCTGCAGTTGATGTAGTATTTTATTTGCTATCGCAAAAACCAAGCATCCGTGAATTTTCCAATAATGGAACACAGCAAATATCACTTATGTAATGATCTTCTGCCTTATAATTGCGTATTGTCTTGTTCTCGTTCAACAATGTTTACAAGTATGAACATTGACACCGGAATTAACGTTTAGATTTGGCTGTGAGTATATCAGACCACTGCGAAGAATTGGTTTCATTTTGGCTGGGTGGCTGAATCGAGTCACAGACAGCCAGACAAACAGACAGACCAAAATTTCTGGGTTTAAGTAGCCCAAGAAAGACTACTGTCTTTAAAAGAGACTTTAAAAGCAAAATCCCCTCAAAGGCTGGGCAAAGCATCTTGCACCACTTTTGTTTGGTGCAGACGTTTGAGAGTCTGGATTTTAGATAACAGTGAAAGTTGCAGAATAAAACGATTAACCACATGGAGCAGCTTTGGCAAGTGACGCAACAAGCAAAACTAAATGTGTGCAGTTACCCAGTAGTGTAGGTGACAGCCACACGATAATGCCAAACAGTACACTTTCACAGAACCCCTCCATTGACGTCACTGGTAGCTCTCTTCTGGGCTGGCCAAACCGGGTGATGTGACAGTGAGTAATGGCCTCCCCTTTGAATCGGGGTAACAACATGTGCCATTTACCTATGTTAGTCACCGACTCCTGCAATAGTTTCTCAGAAGGTATACTAGAAAGGAAACTGCGCTTGGGAATCCATGTTGGCGTGGGGGCTTAGGGGAAGATCAGTGCTGCTGGCTTGGCATGTCTATCGGATTCTTAAAGGGACCCTGCAACACTTACCATCGACTACTCGGAATGTATTTTGGGGTAAAGTCTATTGTCCCAGCACTCCTCCCAGCAAGAATTATGAAAATCCGTTCACTATCACCGAAACTACGCGCGTTGAAAAATCGCGCATAAATGTTCCCTCTCAACTCAACCGCGGACAACGCGACGAAAGCTGCACGCTCTCTCCCGGAGAGGGGGGCGGTGCGCGGCGTTCTGTTCGGCGGCCTTCGATATGTCACAGGCCGGGGAGTTCTGTCCTTTTCCCCGCAACATGCACGGGTCTATTTCCGGTCTGGTGCCACAAAAAAGCAGGCATGGCGGCCTGCTCGCAAGCAAGCGCTCAGGCTGGTAGGGCGTTTTTGAAGCAATAAACGTTTGTTGTCGAGTGGGCTCGTTGAAAGTGGAATATTTAGTTCGTCACTCAAACTTCGCGCGCACTCAAAACAAAAGAAACACCAAAAGCATGCGGACAGATTCAGACATACAAGAGGTTCAAACACAGCGCCGAGGACGGCTGATCGTCACAGGAAATGCCAGAATTTAGCCGCGAAGTTGACCAGCGACAGCCAATAGACAGCCATGGCCCGATTGACGTCGCAGAGGCCCAGTCAGGGGTGCATAATGAGGAGAATTGAAGAGAGAGCGGTTGGTTTTTCCGTGTCTTTCACGGCGATTTGCGCGCTTACCGCTTCACGTGCACGTGTAATATTTGGCTCGGGTGTTCCTGGCAGTGTAATCTAAACGTCGCGCAGGTTTACTTGCACTGCACGAAGAGTGTTGCAGGGTCCCTTTAAGCGTGTTCGGTTTGATTTCTTCACTATGCACGGCTATGTCTACGAGGCAGCCTAAATGGTCGAAACTTCGCTTCGCTTCCTTGCTATGCTTGGAAACTTGAAATTCACCCCATTTGTTAATGCTAAAGCAGCTGAGCTTCATTATAAGCAAGAGTGGGAGGAGTAGTGCCGGCGAGTGACCATTGATACATACCTACACATGTAGAAACCCACAGTGCAGATATGCTAGCAAGCTCCCTCGCTTGCTTCTGTTTACCGTGACGCAAACAGCAGTTGCAGTCGCTATTTGCGTCAGGTTGGAGCAGCGTTTGATTACTGATTTCTTAGCAATTAGAGCATCTTCGGCACTGATTCAATGCTACAATGGATATAGGAAGGTCAGTTCATTCGAAATCAAGCTGCTGGTTGCCTTCAGTGTTCCTTTAAAGATGAAACTCAGTGCCTCAGTAAGGATGGCTTTCCCCCACTTCTTGCTGGCTGGATACTTTGGCATCCAGTTACTACGTGGCTGACTTTCTTCATCTTCTCCAAACAGCGTACACATGACTCATCCTGGCGCAGATATTTGCCCATACTACCTAGGCACTTGTCCTCAAGCAGCCAGCCCGAGCTTCAAGGAGCGACACAATGCCTTTAGTGCTGTCGTGAAAGTTATCTATTCTGATAGCCTGACTACCTGTTTGCCTGCTTTAGGGACTCACAATGATCCTTTCTTTTCCACGCATTTTTTCGGCCACATAAGCGCCTCTGCATCCTTCACTTCCTTTTTAACTGCCCCGGTAATGTCGTATTTAGTCGTACACGCTACACCTTAGTACAAGTGCGCGTGCCAAAGGCGCAAAGGCACGGCCAAACCGGCGCCCGGTCCCTATACTGGGCGGTCGTTCAGCGGCAACACATCCGTGGAGATCACAGAGGGATATACCGCACCTGAAAATGCGCCGTCTGTTTGGCATCCCTCGCTGGCAGGTGGATAGCACGGTGCACTGCGTACCTGCAAGAGAAGTCAACGAGAATTCCTTGCAACATAATGCCGTGCAGGAAAGTATTCAGGCACCGGCCCCGCGCTGTACCTGTCTGGGCGGTACACACGTTGACTTGCGTCTCTCGGCTGCAGCAGGCTACGGGCAGGCGCGAGTAGGTGTTGCAGGATGCATCTTGCGTAGATGTCACCGCGGCCCCAGCGTTCGCCAGCGACGTTCCCGCTGTGTTCGTCGGCATGTGCGCCGCGAGTGATGTCGACGGGCGAAAGGTTGCCCCGCCGGTCGTCAACGCGCACGCTTGCCGAGCGAGAACGAAACCGACGCCGAAGCCATGTCTGCGCACAGTTCCATCCACCGGCTTCGTGTGCGACACTTCTCCCGCTCTCGCACTTCCGCGACAACTTTCAGTCGCAAGTCACGCACAACCACCACACACAGCCCCACAGGTGTGTTCACACGCCGGAGGACAAGGCACTACGAAACAATCAAACTTGATGGCATCTAATTCAGTCCACACAAACACTGCAAGCTCCCCTCGCAAGCCCACACCCGCGCGCACCAAGCAGAGCAGGCAGAGCAGAGCAAGCAGAGCTCTGTCGTTCTGTCGAAGATGTTCACATTCTACATTCACTTTCCTCGTACACAACTTCGGGTACCCCCCCGCATATACTAAATGCCAGCTCTATGGCCGCTCCTCGTCAAAGCGGTCAGAGCGAGGGGGCGCCAAGTTCCTAGGCTTTTTTGATGGCAGTGTCGATGCGCACTGCTTTTTGAAGTGAGGTCAACTTAAACGCACATTACTGAGCGGCGTTCAGTGTGCTGTACTCCGATTTGGCTGCACTCGCTGCACTCATTCAGGTAGTGCAGACCTCGCCTCTTCGATTTTCGGGGGCAGCGCGCGGCGCCTGCACTTTTCTCTTCGATTTACCGATGGTGCAGGGAGGGCAGGAGGTGCAGGATGTGTTCACGGCCTTCCCTGCACTTCTCAGGGAGGAGGTGCAGAAGCAGACGACAAAAGTGCAGGACCGGTTCTGCAGTGGCGGCGCCTGCGCTGAACTGGGCTGAACGCATTCTGAACTGATGCAGAAATAGTAGTGGCTGACGGTTTATCCAATTGTTTTCAGCGCAGACACGCAAAGGAGGAAGAACGTTGCACCACAAGCGCTGTTCTTCGTGCTTCGTGTGTGTGCGCTGTAAACATCTCACCAACAAGCCCGACTGTTTCTTAGGGTTTAGTCAAGCTGCGTAGAAAGATAAACCAGATAAACCATCACTCTGGACTTTCCGCGCCGGGAACCAGCGGGAGCTCGCCAGAGCGGCGTCGGCGAAAGCGCGTGTGGCACGCCCTTTCATGTATCACCTGGCACGGCCGCTGGATGCCTTTCATATCACCTTCCGGGTGTGTGGCCTTGGGCAGCGGTTGATGCGGTGTTGCCGTGGGCATCCACGGTCATGTTCCCTGCCGGAACGCTCACCGTCTTGGGTTTACTACGGAAGTTTCAAGCATGTGCGTTGCGAGGAAGGGAAAAATAGATGGTAAAAGAAAGTTGAAGTTGACTTGCCCACAGATAGGAAAGGAAAGCAGCTAGCTAGGCGGGAGGAAGGTATAGATCGAGGAGGGCTCTGAGAAAGGGCGACGCAGCAGAGAGAGAGAGAGAGAGCAAGAGTTGTCGTTGTCTTTTGTTAATCGAGGGAAGGCCACGCGGCCGAAATAGGGGGCAGATAGGGGTAGGGAAAGAAGGGGGAAGGGAGAAGTAGCCCGGTTAAAGAGATGATACGTCCACGAAGACCGCACAGGAGTTCCCTTCAGACAGCGGAGGCCAGGCTAAGGTGAAGATCTATTATAGGGAATTTTCACGACCGGAGTAGGCTAGGCCCCAGTCTACACTAATCTTGACAGGAACTTCACACTCTACGTCGAACAGCCCAAGGGCTCCGAGAAAATGAAGATCTTCAAATGGAGGGTCATCTTGGGAGGCATATATGCATTGGCGAGCTAGGACAGGCCGTTACGATGAAAACGCGGAGCAGGGCGAGATTAGGTGATCAAGGGTGGCGATTGCGGCAGTGGGGACAGTGAGGAGGTGAAGACACGTTGGGTAAATCCGTTTTCTAGTGATGTGGGGTGTGAGAGCTGCATTGGCCCTAGCTTTGTTGACGAATACCTCCGCAGAGCGAAGCCTTGGGGGAGCCAGAGCCAGTAGGGGTAACGGAAGAAAGACGGCACTTCCGTGCCTGGCGGGTGTGTTCAAGTTGAAGGTGAGGGCAGGGGGAGGGGAGGGGTCGTCCAGGTTTGGGGTACTATCAAAGCGCTGCAGTGCTGCACCATGTGCAGCCTGGTTGCCCCCATCTGGATCCGTGTGACCCGACACCCATGCCAAACGGGTAGTGATCCCATTACACGCCAGAATGGCGGTCATATGTTGGATTCGGCGCAGTGTTGGATGATTGGTGAAGGGCTTGCGCAGCTCTTGGAGGGCTTTGGTGAGAGTCTGTGAGAATGCGGATGCGTGGAGGTGGCGGGTTTGCAATAGTGAAGGCCAAATGATCTAGTGCGCTAAGGATGCTCTGGAGTTCCGCTTCCAGGGGGAAGAGAAAAGCGTGACGTGTGCGGGAGCCGTACAGGTGTGGTCGAGCTGGGCAGCGCCAGGCCAGACCCATATGGGAAGGGGAGAGGCTAGCATCTGTAAAAATATCGACCTCGTCCGGCAATTTCGCTGCGAGGACGCGCCGAAGGGCCTTTTCACGCGCAGTACGACGGGAACATGGAATTGAGAAACACTTTATTGAGCGTTCTGTGGTCTAAGGGTCTGTAGTGGCCGCCAGCTTGCGCAGAGTGGAGATTTCGGTAGCTCCAGCTGTCGACCGGGGCGGTTTGCACCTCTAGGTCCGAGCTCCCCAGCACCTTCTCCCACTGCTCTTCACAAGTAATTGGAGGAAACTGGTCTGTAAGACAACCCCACAGGATGTGAGGAAGGGTGGCGAGGGCACCGCATGCAGGGCAGTCTGGGGAGGGGTATAGAAGGGTGGATAAGGTTGAGTTTTGAGAGATTGGGGAAGGTCTGGAGAAGACGCCACGCATGTTCTTGGGAGAGGCCGAGTTGGATATGGGCTGGAGGGTATCTACGGCGGGAAAGGTGGTGGATGGGTAGTAATGTCCTTTGTAACGTGACTAATATTGCTCCCTGGCGGATCTGTCTCCATGGTAGGGAACGTGACTGGCCCCGGCTCGGATCGTAAGCCCTCGAGCCGCGTTCTGGGCAGCCTCATTTCCCTCGAGACCAGCGTGTGCCGGAGTCCAGATAAGCTCTACTGGGGAATTGGGTAAATTTTTTTGTTTCACAATTTGAAGGCCGGCGTTGATATTAGGGTTAGCGAAATTTCGAATGGCCGTTTTTAGAATAGGAGATTTGATGCACTGGCCTAATCAAGAGCACCTCTGGGTTATTGGAATCGTTAGTTGCAGCGATGGTGTAGGCATTGTAGTGCACATATTCGGCAGCGTCCACATATACCACATTGGGTCGGACCGGGGGACGTTTGTGTAGAGCTTGTACCCTTTGTTCTCTACGGCCCACACTGTGAATAGGATGCATGTTGCGAGGAATTGGTCTGATGACGAGAGTGGAGTGCACGTCGTTAGAGGGGAGATTTTGCTTCAAGGCCGTCGAGAGGTTATTCCCAATTGGTTGAGAATGTGATGCCCAGTGGAGTTTTCGATAGGCGGACCACCCGATTGGACAAATGGGCTTCGATGAGCGCTAGCTCCTAGCTCTTCAGTGTTGTGCGCCCAAGTCCCTCAAGTATGGCAGTAGATGTACTGAGAGGGAGGTGAAGGGCAGCTTTGTATGCCCGGCAGACGAGGCGATCACTTTCTCCAATTCACTTTTACTGGGGCGCAAGTTGGGGAGTGAGTAAGAGATTCTACTGATAACGAATGCCTGGATCAGCCGAATCCTCTCCGCCTCCTTGAGGAATTCAACGGTAAGAGATTCGCTTAATGCCCCCAACAGTTTGCATGGCATGATGTTCCAATTTATGGAGAAGTTGCGTGTTCGCTCGGTTTCGCTTAATTGCCATCCCCGGTATTTTCAGCACAGGGACCTCCGGGATAGGCTTGTTGGCTATATGATATTTTAATGTCCGGAAAAGCTTTTAGAATGTCTTTTTGGAAGTAATAAGAGCGGTTCTGGCATATTAGGGGAGCAAGGTCGCCTGTCACACGTGCAATACGATCACCCTTTGAGAGGTAAGATACCAACAAGAGCGAACCGGGTGTTCCTCGCGATGGCTATAGACAGTATTCGTTTGAAAAGTTTAGCGGTCAATTTTTTTCGCTTGGCCACACTGGAAACGGCCACAGACATGGCCGATGCGCCACGAGACACAGCGCAGCCTGGGCCACTGCGGCCCGCACGCCGAAAGAAAAAACGACACCTGGCGTGCGTCATCTGCTCCGTTCCAATCCGAATCCTAAACTGTGGCGCCACCAGAGATGTTATTAATCGCACTCACAGTGAACTCGACACAATACTTTGTGTTCGGCGAAGAGTTCGTGACGTGAAACGCAGTCATGTGTTTCACAGTCGTGCTTAGCACGGACAAGTGCCGCCATCCCGCGGAGCCCGACGTAACCTGACGTAACGCGGAGCCCGACGCCGCTGTGCTCCGCCAGCAGCAAATCGCGGAGGCCACGGGAGCACTCACACGGTTGCATGGAGGAGAAGAGGGGTGCCTGATCTGCGGGCCGTGCGCACAACGTCGCCTAGAAACAGACGCTTGGCCACAGATATGGCGGCGCACACTTGGTTGCCTGCATGCATTCCGCGCCATTGAATACCGAGGATAGTGAGCAGATTGAGCTTCGGCAGGTGCTGTCCAGGGGGCCGGTCAAGTGGTGACGGGCGTGGCGACAACACAAAAAGACAAGAAACGCAAGACATGAAAAATGTTTATTTAACGGGTTGCAAGAAGAAACCTGTCGCCAAGTGGCAGTGCACATTTCGGCAATGTAAGACACTTTTCTCGACCTGTGCATACCGGTCGACCTGGTAAATCCAAATTTTTACCTTTCAAATCGGAAATTTCATTGATAAAGATGAACGTGGGATGCATAAGTTAAAAGAAGGCAATCGAAATGTTCTTTTAGTGTAATTACTCTAGGGTCGGGACATTTCATGTTTTAAAAAAATATGTCAGAGGTTACGGCTGGGCCATGTTCGGGCTTCTGTTCGGAAAATCTGTGCCGGGCTTGGAAAATCCTGGCACACCCAGCCGCGCTATTCCGTTTTGTAAAAGGTACGGTAGTGAAAGCACGCAGCACCACCCAGTGAACCGCTTAGGTAGCACTCTGTGCCAAAAGCAATCCAAAAACATAGTGAACCACTTACGCAAGGAGAAGAATGGGTATGAGTATTCATTCATAAAACTTGTACCCAAAAATGACTAGACTGAAGTTTGATTCACAAAACGTGTACGTAAAAAATGACTAGACTGAAGGTAAAAAAAATATCACGATTAGGATTACGGGGGCTCGAATCCCAGCCATTACAATACGAATGAGAGGAGGAGACTTCAAGTCAAAAGCCACAAGGTTGGAACGGCAGTTTCAGGCGGGTGTCATTAGTGTTGCACTGATCCAGTTGGATGGCGCTAGGTGCTTCGGTATCTGTACTGCCACGGAGCGGAGCAACGCCGGCCGCTGGAGGAGCGAGTCAGTCCCCGAGAGGGCCCCAGGTCCGCGCTGAGCAGGGCCTCCTCGAGCCAGGGCTGCAGCACGAGCTCCTCGAGGAACCAGCGCTGCCAGTCGCGCCCCACGGCCGACACCATGAGGGTGGCGGCTGCGGGGAGAGGGGTCGCCCCGCACATGCACCTCCTGCACGCCCCCGTCCAGTCGCACAGCAGGCGCTCCACCTCCTCCGGGCTCTGCTGCAGCAGGGCCACAAAGTCCGGGTGGCCCACCTGCGTGGCACCCAAGAGAGAACAGAGTCACCTGCGTCCATTCACAGCAAGAGCTGCTGACATCCCCCAGGGATGATACTTTAAGTGGCACATGTCGCTTCGGAAAGAGAGAAAAAAAAGTCATGTTCGGAATCCGGTAAAACGATAGAAAGTGAAGCATGTGCCTTCACAGGAGCAGTTGAATGCTTATTGTGATTCATCGACGTGAACTGACACTGTGACGACTATTTAATTTCGTCGGTATGGCACCGTTAGACGCATCAACATTACACACTGGATTACACGCGCTGGAGCACTGCGTAAATCCAACTGAAATACGTCAGGCCCTTGCAAACCTATGTCCCTGTGGACAAACAAACTGGTTGTCAGCGAATTATTTGGTGAAACACTCACGGTCGCAAAATGCAGCGAAAGAGCAGCGGACCGTGTCCGAGCACGATATCCGTGAGTTGGCTTCTCTGCAGCTTACGCTGCGAAAAACATTGTGCACTAGGTGCTGCCATCGAGGACCAACGTCGCAGCTTTCAATTAGCGTCATATGCACTACTTCGTTTCACCCCCTAGATGGCAGCATCAATCTGGCCAAAAGGAGCCTATCACTTTTCCTGCCCCAAAAAAATTCAAATAGCACCACGACATTTTCTCAGTCCTGAAATGGCCAATGTAATCATCTCATTTTGTGTTTTGGTTACCCCTTCCTAATGAAAAAGTGCTTCACCTAAACTAGTACAATTACTAAAAATGGAAAGCTCTAGGGTATCGTCCCCCACTGCACGAAACAAACCCACATGTTTTGGTCTTTTTTGGCTCTTCTATCGTAGTCTGCGGGTAAATGTAAGAATACAATGAGGTCCACTTAAAACGGCAATGAGCGCAGAAAATTGCATTTTCCCAATATTATTCAAATGTTTATTTTTTCAGCGATAGCTTGTATTAGTTTAAGATTTGTGCTAAAAAAAAAAGTTAATGAATAAAATAATAATTATTATTATTCTAGCATTATTATCGCAAAGTAATGCCTACTGAACTATTCAAGTTTTTTAAAGACGCAAGAAACATCTGCAACCAACGAGCCACCACAAAATTTCCGCGAATAAATCTCCGCTACTCCGAAGGAGCGAGAACATTTATCGCTAGCGCGCAGTTGACGAGCCCACCACCCTGTAGTTTCGCCCAGCAAAATTTTCGTTGACGACGAAAGCTCAGCAGTCCCCCTTAATGTCACATATGTATAGGGGCATTTTTCAAGCATGATGACGGAACGCACACGAAGGGAATGGGTCTGTCATTTTTATAGACGCATGAAAGTGAATGCACCTCAGGACAGTTAATGTTTATTGTTTCAATCCCACATTCGTGTACTATGCATTGTATCCCAAATACGTTGACAAAAGCAAGAACACTGAATTACGCGTCGGAGTTGCGTAAATCACTTGAAACCACAGGCGGCTAGCGTGATCAAGCGTCTGCGAACAAAACCAAGTGGGGTTGTCAGCGAAATCGTTTTGGTGAACACGTGGCCCGGTGCTCCGAAAGCGTGTCATGTCGTGAGCCTGACATCCACAAGTAGCTTCTGCGCATCCCCCGTACACGTAGGTGCTGGCATCAAGGCGCCAACTGTCGGGCGCTCATTAGCGTCATAATGCACTACTTGTTTCACCTCTCCTAGATGGCAGCACCATCTGAAAAGGAAGTCTATAAAGCGCATTTGTCGTCGTATTCATGCGTCTGTTCATAGCACAGTCAGGAGCACCTTTTGTACCTCCCGTTGCAGCAAAAGTTTGTGGTTCGAAGCCTGGCGCTGCCGCATCAATCGAAGTTTAATCTGATGATGTCATTTCTGTGACGGATATGACGTCAGTTAGATTCTTGGTGGACCCCGTCATAAAACACTTTCCTGTCAAAAAAAAAAAAAAAAAAAAGCACCACCGCATTTTGTACATGAAGCCGCAACTCATATAAAGGGCACGCTCGTAATATCCACCCATCGTTTTGTGTGAATATACTACAGCCTCACTTTCTGGTGGTCGTCAGTTGTCATTCTGGGTGACCGCTACCTTTGACCTGCCTTCTTGATGGCGTCGCAAAGGGGGAAACTACTTTAGAAAAGCTCGACGTTCTGAGAGCATCGATGAGCAGTTAGCACAGAAGACAGTTCGACATTGATAATACCGCGAACTACCACCCTTGGCACTAAACAGCATCGTCCCAAAGCGCGCCGATAGAGAAGGAAATGGCACAGTTTTTCACCTGAAAGATAAGTAGGATCGTGGTGCAAGCATATGGCTCCGGGAAGCTTCTATTTCGGATTTTTTTTAAGGCTGAAAAAGCAACCACAGAGTTTCGTACGATATACACTAGAGAGAGGAATCTGGCGCTAGCATCTACGCGGCTCACATTAAGGCCGTCGCTGTCGTGATGGACCACCATTACATCCATGCGCTCGCCTTAGTTTCATCATTGGCTTGGATTGAAACGCTTTAGTGGCCGCAAATTTAAACGAACGTGTCACAAAAACACGAGAATAGCGTGCAATTGTGTAATGGAAAAAAATGCTTTGCCTGTCTTAAAACACCGAAAAAGGAGCGTAGATAGCTGGTGATGATGATGATGACTTAGCCTGCATTCCAGGCGGTGGTAGGTCGAACAGTTAGTCCCATTCTGAGGGGACTGCTATCTAGAGAGTCGCTATTTTATTAGATGGCGTTCGCAATTTCAGACGGAAAACCCGCTTTAGAAAAGCTTGACACTCAATGAAAGCATCGATTAGCAGTGCGCGAAGAGCAGTTGATTCGCCATAACGGGCTGATAGCGCCGTTATACCGCAAACTGCTACCCCACCCCAGCACTATTCAAATTTCAGCATCGTTCCAAAGCAGAGCTGCGCACCCGGAACTCATGCCCCGCTGCCTGAAAGCGCCAGAAGCAACGGCAGTTCTTTTTCTTTGGCTTTTCTCAAAGCCCAAGTAGGCTCGTGCCGGCATTGCACTGCCACATTTTGGACGTTTCTCAAAAACAAACCCTCACGGGCGTTTCCTTACTAAAGAACGGCTGCCGGAAGAACGGAGCTTCTATATTTCTCAAATGACCTATGTTTTTTTTAAACAACGAAAGATGAAAAGGCAAGCGTCACCAGAGTTTCATACGTATACACTAAAGAACCGCTTGGCTTTCGAAGCCTCTGGGGTACACCGCGAACAACAGCGTCTACGGATTGGATTTGATTGGATCGGCTCACAACAGGCCGAGGTTCTGGATGTCGCGTATGGGCAGCCTGAGATCATGCTGCGCAAACACGAGGACTTAGTTGAATCATCATTAGATTGGATTGGTTTTGGAAAACGTTTTATTTAGTGACCAACATTGGATCAGCAAGCAGCAGTAACAACGCGACAATAGTTTGAAATTATGTAGCGGATAAGTAAAACAGGAAGTAACCAGCGAATTAGCTCACGCTACGTATATCCGGAACGGTTGTTTCGAAGCCTCTGGCTACTGCGGCGAAAGGATAGTTACAGGCTACACCGAAAAGCACGTGGCATATGCTTGTTCCAGCGAGCGAGCTAGATGACAAAGGCGAGCGCCTAAAGGGCCCTGCACTTAAAAAGTTCTTTGAAGAGGTTGGAAAGCTTTTCGAGCAAGCCTATGAAAACGTCATCTTCGTGGTGAACCGGTGAACCGACCCGTCAGCTATAGTTTACCAAAAACTTGCTGCTGACCGAGTTGGTTTACACTTGAAGAAAAAAAGAAACTGCGCGTTAACAGTCGTGGACATGACAAGATAAACGGACACAGGCGGCCCGTATCTGTCGTAATCTTGTCTTCGTCGAAGTACATTTTGTTCTTTTTTTCGTCAGTTACAAATTTCGTGGCGGCATAGTACCCGCTCAGTCACACGTCCTTCGACTGCGGCATGACCAATGTCAGGTACGATCACGCACTGCCTGCTGTTTCACTGAACATGGCTACCACAGAACAGGGAGGATTTCAGCTTCCTCGTAGACGTGTTAATCCATAGTGAAGAAAGCAAATCCCAAAAACCACTTAAGAAGAATCCAACTGGCATGCCAAGCCCAAGCCAAAAGCAGGGGTCTTCCCACAAACCCCCACGACAACATGGATTACCAGGCGCAGTTTCCTCTCTAGTATACTTACTAAGAAATTCTATGAAAGCAACAATGTCTAAATAAAGAGTTTCAGGACAGAACCAGACGTCTCCATTCATTTTTCCAGCGTTCGTCCACGGCCCAGTTTTCCTGGCTGTGGCGTTTTCCCTTCCCCGTTTTGGTGAAGCCCCACCAGGCGGCAAGTGAGCGGTAGTTTGATGATGACGATTGGCTGGTTCCCCTGGCACAAGGCTAACTGAGAGCAAAGAGCGCCGAATGAAAGTCACTGGATCTTTCCGATTTACAGTGTCAAGCTCGCCATGGATAGTCCACGGGTAGTCCCAGGACTCCCCATGCCATAGGGGTGTAGGGGAAAAACGAATGCCAGATTGCTTCTTGGGGAGTGCACAGAGAGTTTGGGACACCAAATCGAAAAGCGTTAGTATGTAGCAAACGAACTCTCCCAGTATCACAGGCCGGAATGCACAATTGTGAAACTAGTGCTCCATTTATCCACTCAGCGGTAACAATAACCCCCTTTGCAGAATCTGCAAGGGGTCCCCAACACCCCCATAGTCAGGATTCTTCTCCGCAGGTAGTTTCGAGAGGTGTACATTCTGAAAATAAATAAAGGGGGGGGGTAGAAAGTTTAAACACTTTAAATTTTCATCACAAGCATTGACACCTCTGGTCGAATACTGGGTACCGTGGTGCCATGGTGTGGTAAAAAAGTGGAAGCTCCTAAACAAAATAAGAAAGCGACAAGCGCCAGCAATGACTCCAAGATTTGCATGCAGCTAGCAATCTGAGACTTGAAACCCCTGTGTTCAGACTCCTTTTCAGATAACCGGGTGGTGGAAGGTTCTCTTCCACAGTGGCTGACAGGTCATTCGGATCAAACCTAAAGTTAAGTGGAGCGGTGGGCGGCATTTCCACCGCCTTGCGGAAGAATCCTGCGCATAGCTTAGGAATCCCCCCCCCCCGCCTTCGAGACTCTCCACTAGACAAAGTGCGTACATCGTACCTGAATGCGGACAGGGTTTCCCTCCTGCACCAGCTGCACGGGCTCGTGGAGTCTGGGCTCGCAGGGCAGGCCGACGTGGCAGAGGTCCCTGGTGATGGCCACCAGGCTGTACGTCCTCACTCAGCGCGGCCATGGTCACGGTGCGGGTCATCGTGGGAGACCACCGGCACTGGCCACAGGGTGGAAACTCCACCGCTGGACTGCACACGTGCCTTAGGAACCCCACGACCAGCTCGCCAACCGTGGACGACGACTCGAAGTTCCCGTATCCGTTAGCTCCAGACTCCACGTTGTTCTGGCTCTATGTTCTTATCTACGTCAACTCCAGGCTCTACATTCCCATCTCTGTCAGCTCCAGACTCTATGTTGTTGTCTATGTCGCCTCCGGGCTCTACGTTCTTCTTATCTCCGTCACCTCCGGCCGATTCCAAGCCTCCGTTCTTCGAAGCCGGTTGTTCCTTGCCGTTCCGATTGTTCTCAACAATGAGCTGGAAGAGCTTTTTCAGGCAGTTCTTGCAGATAAACGACGGCTTCGATTTCGAAAGCAGCTCGTCTTTGATGGCCCATTTGGTGATGACGTGGAACGCTTTGTCTTCCATGGACACACCTTCCATACCTCTGGCGAGCGCATCGTCTATCTTCGAAACCAACAAGTTTCGCGGTGACCGCAAAATGTCTGGTCCCCGCGAACGAGTTTTCGCAAGCACTAGCAGGACGTCGGCCATGGCCCAGGGAAAACTCAAGCTCTGCTGCTGACCGCACGTGCGGCTCTCGTAAGCCACCATGTACCACGCAGACATCATTTGCAAGAGGATGACCTTTCGACCGTCCTCCGTGGTGACGCTCTTTCCCTGGCAGGCAGCGTCTACGCTGCTGAAGAACCGCTTGCGAACCGCTTTGACCAGATGCTGGTACTGCTTTGAAACCAGAGTCTCGACACTGGCCCGGTCCTTGTAGCTCTTGTTGACGTCCGAGAGCTTGTTCACGAGACCGGTGACCACTTCCCCCTCGCTCTCCATCCCGTACTGGTTCAAGATCCTCCCCACCTGGGACGCGTAGTACTGCAGGGCCTCTTCCGCCACCTCCCTGTGCTCCTCCCAGCCGGCAAATTCAAACAGCGCGGTCTGCCAGTCGCCGTCCGCAAAGTGACCGCCAAAGTCGGTGCTGACCAGGGCTTCGAGGGACCGGTGCAGGCGGTACAGCTGGCCCAAGATACGCCGGGACCGGTACGTGTTCTTGTGGCTGCCCTTCTCCATGAAGTCGGGGAAGAAGCGCGGCTTCTCCCGCGAGTCGAGCCGGGCGGGCGTGCCGGTCTTGGCGAAGTCGAGGCAGACCGAGATCTTAGCAGCGAGCCGGACGCAGCACTGGGAGAAGACGCCGTCTCGGAGCTGGTCGGCCCAGGCCAGGTGGGCGCTGGCCATGACCCCGATGGCGTCGTTCTTGATGTAGTCGCAGATGAACTGGATCATGGCCTCCTCCTGGACAGAGCGCGGCGGTTTGAAACAGAAGGCTCGCAAACTGTGGCACCCAGTCTAGAAAATTGCAAGACTAGTAGATCACTGAGTTCCACACCAAGACATGTACTGGAGGGAAATTCGTCACTGCAATTGAACACAGTTGTGGGTGAGTGGCGAGCGCCGTTCCTCTCCTACTTGGCTTGGCTACACATGGCTACTTTTTTGCTCCTGAAGCTAAACTCCAGAAAAAATGGTAACGTTTTTTTCCTTGTTCATCTTTCGTGAGGCATCTGTATAATCCCTGCCAAATAAACCTTTCTCTAGCTGGATGTTTTTAAAAATTAAACAGGTTTAAATAGTCTTTCACGATAGCACTGCTGGTTTTTTGCAGTTACAGGGAACTTTTTAGCCTGCCCATTAGCCAAGCCAAGGACAGGTGGAACGCTCCTACCCTGGAAATGACGGCATGCTCGCTGAAGAGCAGCTTTACCTGGACACTGGTGCCAAACTTCCCCCTAGCACACATTATATGAAACTCTATCCAGTAGACAAAAGTAGTGAGACAGTGCCCTAGATATGGGCCCTGGTCCTTAGTGCCACACTAACATTAACTACTAGAGGGAAATGTGGCGCCGCCGTCTAGGTAAACCGTGCTTCAGTGAGCGTGCTCTCACGTGCCAGGTAGGCATGTTCTACTTGTCCTTGGCATGGCTCGCAAACGGGCTGAAAAGTTGCCTGTGGCTGCAAAAAATTCCAATATTAATGTTAAAATCCAGTTGAAAATGACGTCAAGAAAAATTCCTGTAGCTTGTCGCATTTTTGCGTGTTGTACTGATGTCTTGTTGTATTCTTGTTGTGTCATGATTCTGATTTTCTGTCGTGTGTCGCATTCCTGTCCTGATTTTGATGTTCCATCGTGACGAATTACTGTCTTGCAGTGATTACAGTGGCTAGAATAGGAAAGTGTGGTTAGCAGCATGCAGCGCCTACAAGGCACTTTGAAGCCGCCGATAGGGATCCGCGAGGAGGCGCGCGTGACCGTTTACACGTCGTCTGCTGAGGTGGGCGCGGATCGTCTGCAGTGCGATTGCCGCTTTGACCAGAGAGAAGCGGCGTTTGTTTCCTGTGCCGTAGCAAGTTTATAGGTGCATTAGTGCCCCAAAAGCAGAACCACAGTTTTGTGCAGGGCCGCTGTACGGTGTACAGGTCCTGAAAAAAAGAAACTGTCGTTGTTTGGCGTTCCGAAGGACACGCGTCTGTATTGGCGCAGTGGCGACGAGAAGCAGCTCAAGGAAAACACCGCTGTGTGCGAGCTACACTTCGGGTAATGGTAAATCTCCCGGCCCATTGAACATACCGTGAACGGAGAAGTTGTCCCAATCTACAGGGGCAGGCCTCGGTAGCTCTTGGAAGCTGTGTCCACGCAATTTCTCAATCTTCCGAAGTACCAGCCGAAACGACTTCTCGAGCAGGAAGTGTCAAGCGAGAAGCTCACCCGCGGCCCCACCCAGCAATAATAACGCTAAGGATGGTGACTCCCCTGTGAGTGCAGAGTTTGAAGAACCCCCATGCTCCTTTTCTGTCAAGAACTTGACACTAGCTTCGGCAACATGGGGGAAACCACACGCTGAGTGTTTCGCCCTTCACAGTGGCTTACAGCGTGTGTCGCACTGCGCAAGATAAAGACAAAGCCAGTACACGTACCCTTCCAGACATTGGAAGTATTTACAAAGCATCTGACATACTGAAGAAGTCTGCCAGTCTCCCCGTCCATGACTATCAAATTTGTTTTGGTCCTCTAGCTGCACTTTTACACGAAGGCATTGAAAAAGGAGAAGGCATGCCTTCTCGTGAAAGGAAGAAGCACTTAAAGCTCAATTGCCTCACGTAACAGCACAATCGAAGCTCGAAAACGCTTTTCCGAAGACAATTCAAGAAAAAATGCTTCAATTTGTTCACACACACGTACACACAAAAAAGAACTAGCAGCGAAAGGCAAGGCCCTTTGAGCAAAGAAAGTTGATGGCTTCGAGCCTTTGTAATTTTGAACGAATCATGAGAAATTCACCAAAAGTGAGCAGGTTTTGTTTGTTTGTAACGAGCACGTAGAAAATAAAAGGTGTGTTTACCAGTTACCAGTCCACAATTTTCTGATTTGCATTTGATAAGTGTCAGAGCCAGCCAGCTATATTCGGCAGCGTCATGCGGGAGTGGACACTGTCATCACACTTTCCTATTCTAGCCACTGTGCCGTGATCCTGATGTTATTTCAGTAGTTGCACATGGTTTGAATGTTACTTCCGATTGTGAAGAGTAGCGTTAATGGCAGTTCTGTTGTGACTACAGCAATGCTTGTTATTGAAAAAAATTGATTTTGTTGTTACGACAGAAAAGTGTGTCGTAACACCAGATGCCCTTGTCATAACAAGAGGGCTTCTGTTGTCACAACAGTTTTTTTGTCGTGTGACAGGAGTTTCTTGTTAGGTTTCTGCAGTATTCCTATTGTGATTTTAGACTGGCAAGAATAACTGAAGTTGTTTTACCAACAGAATAAGTACAGCTCCAAAACATTTTCTTTGTCAGGGATTTGTCAGGGACCAAAAAAAAGTTACCCTTTTTTGTTATTTTGGCTTTGGGAGCAAAAAGGAGCCATGTAGCTAGCCAAGCCAAGTAGGAAGGGAACGTCGCTAGCTGCCATGGCGGTGCACAGGAGGGCACGCGACGGCAGTGACAAATTTCCCTCCAGCATACCATAGCAAGAACCTATTTTATGATACAAAGGCGGGCTTATACGATTCAGCAGGCACATATTTGAAAAGCAATGTCATGAGAATAATTTTTACTCAACGTGAACACCATATTTTTGCGCATATAACCCGCACCAAAAATGGCGAAAATTTCAGCGGCAAAGTATGGGCGTGGATAATACACGGGGTTTTTCCTTCAGTGCAGCTTCACGGCAATGAGCATTGCACCGTGAAGCTCCTATGCAGTGACACTGACTAAGCCTTCCATGGCAGCGATTGTGCAGAACCTACAAGGACAAGGAAGAAAAAGCAAGAACGAGCGCACTCTAACAACTGAGTCTTATTAGTAAATTGTGGCTTTCACCGTGCAGTCAGTGCATTCTACTTGCTACATGTACGCTTTTTCTGTCTACATAGTATGTGATGTGTTGCTTGAGCAGTAGCTTTGGTACAGGTTTTCCTGTATCGAATGTGCGGGCCATACACGAGGATTTTTTTTTTTCTTTTCCGGCAGGCTGAAAGTGGGGGTGCGGGTTATATGCAGGGGCGGGTTATACTCGCGAAAATACGGTACTTTGTGTTGACCAGCATGGAAGGTCAGGTTCAAAATTTCTTCTTCCACCCAGTTCCTTAGCCCGTTGTGTTAGTGATATAACCTTTGCGCTAGTGATACAAAAGAAGCAACAATGTAAGTGCGCCGCCTTGAGCTTGGCCAAACGAACTTTACGTGGGGCAACTTTTCTCTGATTCCGAGCCTGAGCATAATGCAATAGGGTACATCTGCTCTCACAAATAGTAACCCTCGCCCTTCGCTTCTGGAATGCGAAACACTGATGCGTGAGAATTAATCCGCCTAGCTTACAAAATTGTGCAAGCCTGACCTCAAATTGATCGGGGTCTTGTGGCATCACGGTACACACCCTCTTGATGACGCTCCAGCCATAGGTTCTAGTCAGATTACTAGAAATGCATGAACTTCCACACGTGCACGGCAAATGCCTACACATGAAGGCAGGGAGATTACGGCTTCACTAAAATATATCCGTACCAGTTGTACAGGCGAAAGCTCGTTAATTCGAACTTCAATGATTTGAAGTCATGGACAATACGAACCGTACGATGTAGTGTGGCCAAGCTCTGGAAACGAGTAGATTCCGCCTCTGATAATTTGAACTATGCGCCATAGCACACAGCCACAGAAACGCACTGGCTGCCTACACGAGGCTGCATTGCCCTTGGAAAGAAAAAAAGAATGAACAGGTAAGCTAAAATTAGGTGTTTTGTGTTTGTGGACTACGTCTATGTCGATGCGAGGCCTTGCGCGTGGACACTGGCTTATGCGCACACCATTTGTCACGTCGGGAGCGCAGAACCGGTCGTTGCCAACGGCGACGAGGAGAAAGCAAACAAGAGGCCTTCCACTGCATTCGCTTGATAGAGCAAAATCTGGCTGTGGCCTTTGATGGTAGAAAGAGGCTTCGATCGCGGACTTTGACGAGGACACGCCCTACACTTCCAATTGCAGTGTGCAGTTGATATCCTTCACTTTCACCAGTTCAAACCTTCATTAATTCGAACCAAGATGGCTACCCCTTGCAGTTCAAGTTAATGAGCTTTTACTGTACAACGCAGGGATTCGCCTCTAGCGTAGCGATTTACTATCTTTCGTGCCAGCACGTACCGTATTTACTTGAATCTAGGCAGGTACTTTTTTTAAAAAGTCGTTTGCCAAAGTCTGGGGTTGGCTTAGATTTGAGGATGCGGCTCTCCTGTCATGATGATGATGATGATGACGTCACTACTAGACACTCAACGCCATCTTGCGGCCACAGGCTTGAAGCTCGCAGGTTTGGAGTCTTCAGTTTACTCGTTTCAACGTAGTGAACCCAGCTCTCGGTGTTCCATGTTTGCTTGCTTGCGTCGATGCGTGACCTCGAGAAGTGCCCGTGTTCGCGGCACGGTGCCACCCACCAAGCGGTGCCACTACACCGCAGCTTTTAAGGAGAGGTCGAGAGAACTTCAAATCTACAAGCACAGCGCAACTTAGGTGTCGATGAGAAGAATGTGCACTGATGGCGGGAGCGGCAGAACGAACTTTCCAACTGCGCTGCCAAGCGAACTGCCTTCACAGGACCCAAAAAGGGTCAACACCACTAGGTGTTCAGCCCGTCACGGCGGACATCTGTCTGCACAAAAGCAACCCCCTGACTTCAAGGAGAAGCGTTCGCGTTCCAGCGCTTCATTATCAAGAAGTGGCTGGACAAGGAGTACAGACTTGGAGAGATCGGTAATGCCGATCAGACCCCGGTGTATTTTGACATGCCTGTAGCCTACACCGTGAATGAGAAGGGTGCGAAAGAAGCGAAAGTCAAAACTGCAAGCTATGAGAAGCAGCGCACCACTGTGATGTTGTGCTGCATGGCCGATGGGCGAAAGCTGCCACCGTACATTATTTTCAAGCGGAAGACTCTTTCAGCCGGGGAAGCTTTGTCTAAACAAGTCTTCTTACGAGCCCATGAAAATGAATGGATGAGTGATGCTCTCGTTGAAGATTGGGTTAAGACTGTTTGCCAGCACCGCGCTGGGGCTCTGCTGTCACTCCTGGTTATCGACTCCTACCGCGGCAACTTGACAAATGCCGTTAAGTCCGTGCTTTTGAAGGGTGGTACGGACATTGCGGTAATATTCTGCGGTGTGACGAGCCAGCTACAACCACTCGATGAGGACAGGATGCGGAGTCGTTAAAACGACTAACTGACACTTCTCGCACCAATCGGGAACATCAAGCACGCTTCACTCAGCTAAGTGGTGAACTGGGTCACCACGGCATCGGACGAATTTCCGGCTGGGCTAATTGTGTGGGCTTTCGGTAAGTTCAGCATCTCGAACACGCTGAATGGAAGTTAGGACAGTGCGCTGAGGGAAGAGGATAGCGACAAAGAGGACAGCGATGCTGACAAAGGTGACGATGAGTAAGCATTGAAGTTACAATTTCACACTACAATTTAGGCTCGTCACAAGCGAAGTACGACTGAAGACGATTTGCCCAAATAAGAGACTTTGGTGAAATTGCAATCATTTCAGAGTAGCGAGCAACTTGTACACACAGAAAACGCACTTTTTATTAACCGCGTGGTAATTATCCCGGCTAATAACCTTGCACTGCATTTTCCCTTACATTTTGAACTGAGAAAATGGACAGACAACTGATTTTGGTGGTGTGCACGTCCTCTAGCTCGCATGAAAGTCAAGTGCTTTATACAGTGGGGTAACCAGAAAGAACTTCTGAATAAACTGGAAGAATTAATTTTAATTTGTAGCTAAACTTTTTGATGTCTGAGAGGGAGCACCACGCAGTGCCTGAATGTGACACTGCCGTCCGTAGGTGTAAATGCGTCATTCAATATTCCCGTAAAAGAGCAGGAAAGACTACACTTCTTGTTGTTTTTGCTGGGGATAAGGTTTTAAATACCTCTTTGCACCTCACAAACGGTTAAAGGAGTACTGACCCGAAAATTTTACGTTCCACTTTTATTGCTTTTATCGATGCTTAATGGTCTGGCGAACCCGAAACAGCACTTTAAAATACTTCAGCACGCAATAATTCATTACATGGAACGATCTGAAAAATCGCTTGTTTCAATTTCCCGAGCTTTCAGACCGAAAAGCGCATGTGACTAAATCCCGGCGTGACCTCACCGCTTTGTGCGGACATCAAATCACTGGGGAGGCCGGTGGGGGCGTTGTTTCGACCGCGCCGCCGCCAGAGCTGAATGGCTGAGCTGCCTGAAGGTGCTAGGCCTACCATTGCGGCAGAAATTCGATGACCGCTTTCAATAAAAGTCCCGATGGCGACTTCTGTTGTTATGCTGGGCTATATTATCGCTTCCTTTCCCGTGTGTGTAACTTCATTTTGCCAATAGTGCCTTTCTGGGAAGTGGTTATGCCTGTAGCTCCGGCTTTGTGCATCTGTTTGTGAATGCGCCAGCATCCAGTCGCCGCTTGCGAGGCCGCGCACGTGAAGTAATGTCACGAGTTTTTGACAAGCGCTGGCCACGTCACTTCTTTTAGCTACCACGGGATGATGTGCACGCTGATGTCCATTTGCTGAGCGCCGCTCCGCGTGCTGTTCAGTTGGCGCGATAAATGAGAGCCAATTAAAGTAAGTTCTTTGCGTCGCAGGCCACTCATATTTCAGCCAGGGTATTCTGTTGAGTAAAGGAAGCGCAATAATATTAACGCCGAAAATTGGTGTCAGTACCCCTTTAAAGCTATGTCGCTGCAGGGCTCAGTGCATGGTTGCCAGCACTTGTTTTCACGGCATGCGCAAGTGTGGTAGACCAAAAAAAGCTCCGTTTTCACACAGGACCCTATCTATCAAGAAAATTTTGGGGGGCTTTTTTCGCTTTTCAAGTCACCTACTTTCATTTGAGCTAGAGAGCATTCACTCCGCAAAAATCAGTGGGCTTTGCCTCCAACGCTACATTCAAAGGCAAGAAATGCCTTCACAAGGCACAAGTAATAAGCTGGCCCACATCCGAACTTGGGCACTGTTGGGCAAGTAGACGTTCTCAAAGTCTTGTCACAGGCTAAAGATTGGTGCACGTACCACGTCGCCGTCCACGTGGCCCTCTGCTGCGGAGTGGTCCACAAAGACCATTGGCGGACGGTTGGGGGGAGGGAAGAACAGGTCCTCGTGCCAGATGACGGCGTACTCATCCCCGTCCAGGTCGGAACCTGTCAGTGCAGGAGGCAGAGCAAAAAACCGATTCTTTCCAATCGCCTGCTTAAAAGGGCCATGAAACAAAACACACGAGTTTGATTCATTAAAAAAGACTAGTTTGCTCCGAAAACAATGACGCCAATTTTATCGCATACTTCAGAGAAATAATTGAGATACAGTAGAACCTGGTTACAAGAGATGCTGTTACAAGATCACTTGGTTATAAGAGACACTTGTTGAAAATGGTTCGGTTGGTCTCCCTATGTTCACCATGTTAGCAACATTGGCATACAAGAGGCGGGTACAAGGGACACTCTGCTACTGAGGGCAACTTTTTGGGCACCTAGAGTAAATTCTTCACTACAGTCGAATCCCGCTACAACGAAATTGACGGGACGTGCGAAAAATTTCGTTGAAGCGAAAATTTGTTGAGGCGAAATCTGCCGCAACACACCACGGAAAGGCCAGAAAAATAGCCCCGTATGCTTCCGCATCATTGGCAGCATAATACAATGTTTAGAAAAAGGAGTGACGAACAATAACGTCATGTTTATTCGGATAACAAACGTACCAATGGTTATCTGTTTCTTTCACTGCACGCGAAGAACGCGTTGCAGAGTGGGTGAAGAAATGCAGGCGCAAAACGTATTGCTGGCAACAAGGCGTGTCCACCGAGCTGATTACTTGCAGATAGCTGCTAGGCCGTCGGAAGCCCCCCTCTCACTTGTGGCAGGAGCAGTGCCGTTATCTTATCATCTGACACGGCGCAGCAGCTACTGACCTTGGCAGGTTAGACGCGCGCGCTTGCATTTAACACAACTGCGCGCTCATGACTAAGATAGGATGACTTGGCTTCAAGACCAAACACGCAAACATGATTTTTGCTCTTGGCTATGACAATGGTCAAGGAAACGGCAAGGACAGCTGCTCACAACGCATACATGACGGCGCCGCGCCAGCAGCGGAGCACATTTGTGCGATTTCAACTGGATACGGATTGGCTGTAGCTCCGGCTTGGCGAACCGGGCCTGCACCTCATGTAAAGACGGCCAGCCACATCGTTATCACCATCAAACAATGGCGTCCGCCTGAGTTTTTTTTTTTTTTTTTTTTTTTTGGCGGGTGGTCGCACCGCGCATGTTTCGGTGAAACTAAGCGTCCTGAATGTATAAAAAGTTACAGATAGCTGGCGCTATGCTAATTTTATTGTAAAATATTGTTCAAACGCAGCCCAAATCATCGAAAATTTCGTTGGAGCGAAAGCAAGCCTGACAAATGGTTCGTTGGTGGCGAGGACTTTGTTGCATGGCTTCTATGGCTGGCTGACGGGGAATTGGAAATATTTCGTTGAAGCGGAAATTTCGTTGAAGCGGCGTTCGTTGTAGCGGGTTCGACTGTATACGAAAGATAGGCGATGGAAGGGCGGCTTACATGAAGGAAGAACCCTGAGGAAAACTGCCCTGAAGAAGAAGCTCAGGCCTGCTTCCGAGAGACCGCAGAGGTTCCAGGAACTTTTGAGAGTTTGTGTCTGCAGATGTGGACCTACCTTGTGTTCAAGGAGCCTACAGATCATGTGATTCTCGCAGCCGCAAATGCGCCCTAGAGGACGATCAGAGGAGTGGGATGACGAGGGTGTTGTAGGACAGAAGGTGGTTGGCAGTTAAGATGACAATTGTCAAAGAGCACTTTAACAGTATTCGAGAAACAGGAAGCTTGCGAAGGGAGGTGCTTACTGCCAAAGTTGTGAAGGAAGCTAACACAATCTGCTGTCCCTAAAACTGCCATGAATGACTTTCTTAACCTATAGAAAGAATTTTCTTGTCCACCTGTCTGAATACGCTTCGATACTGACTCATGACAAATTGGTCATGTTCGACTCCGCACTGTTCTAAGAATTTTTGGTTACAAGAGACATTGGTTACAGGAGACATGTTCCCCGGGTCCCTTGAGTGTCTCTTGGAACAACGTTTTACTGTATTTAGGAAAACGGGTAATGCCGTGGCAACTCTCCCAGTAACTTTCCGGCGATTTTTGTATGACGTCGCAGCAATTGTTTGTGTAATTGGTGGCCAAGCCAACCCCAAGAAACTTGGCCGGGCAACTGTACTATGACCTCTAGTTTTGTTTGACCACATCACTTGAATGCCCTCCTGCAGCTAACACGCTGCCAACTATGTTTTCAGTGCAGGCCCATTTTGCGTCACTGTAGCATGAAATTCCAAATTTTTAAGAGCAGAGCACTTAGGGGCTCGCCTTGTTGTCCTAGCCGCT
This sequence comes from Haemaphysalis longicornis, assembly GCA_013339765.2. Taxonomy (NCBI): domain Eukaryota; kingdom Metazoa; phylum Arthropoda; class Arachnida; order Ixodida; family Ixodidae; genus Haemaphysalis; species Haemaphysalis longicornis. The sequence goes on along the minus strand of CM023454.1, from coordinate 12,931 downwards.
CGCTTGCTCGACCCAAGTACATGGAGCACCAAGGCGGCGTCCCGGGTGTAACGTTGTTCGCGGCGTAACCCAAAGGCTTTGAAAACCAAGCGGTTTATATATCATAAGCGCTCGAAACTTGTGAACCGTTGGCACTTGTCATACATCTCCCCCGTTGTCCTGTATGAAGCCGATTCCACGCGTCCAGTGCATTCGTGTACCTGGCCTTCGTGTTCAAGCAAATGGAGCCAACACAGCTACTATATCGCGTTGAAATCTAGTGCGGAGCAAATCAGCCGACTTATAGCCCGCATAGCTAACAACACCACGGCCTCAAGGAGGCAAATTTACTGTGCCTGGTTCATGCTTTCATTATAAGTCACATCATATACGTGACCCCTTTTCTGAACTTCAAAAGAGCAGAAATAGAGAAGCTTCAGTGCATCATCCGGAAAGCCTACAAACAAGCTGTAGGAATACCCGTCACGGCATCCACGGAGCACTTGCAAGCAATGGGGGTGCACAATACCCTTGAAGAGCTAGTAGAAGCACAAAGGATGGCGCAGCTGCACAGGCTCTCGTGCAGCGAGACTGGCCGCGCAATTCTAAGGTCACTGCGCATCCTCTCCGCCTGTCAACATGGTATCAAATGCTCTCTGGATGACAGCACTCGATCATACATCCATGGTTCTCCCATATCACAAAATATGCACTCGGATCATCATCAAGACAGAAGAACCGCCAGAGCTTCTGCATTTCACCGGCAGCTGCGCGGGAACCCATGTGGTTATGTGCGTGCTGCGGATTATCACGACCGACCAGCTGCGGCCGATTGATTGATTGATGTAGGGTTATCGCGCCGACGCAACGCAGGCGATGAGGCGCGCCGTAGTGGAGGGCTCCGGATTAATTTTGACCACCTAGGGATCTTTAACGTGCGCCGAAATCTCGTACACACGGGCGTTTTTGCTTTTCGCCTCCATCAGAAAAGCGGCCGCCGCGGCCAGGAATCGAACCCCCTCGTGCTCAGCAGCGCAACGCCTTAGCCACTGAGCCACACCGCGGCGGGTCAGCTGCGCCGTAGCGGTGGTAGACCAGCAAGGAAACTCAATGACCTCGGGCACAATCATGACGACGCACCCTGGGGTGGCGGAAGAAGCGGCTATTGCGCTCGCAATAGCTAGCACGGAAGCCAAAATTATTGTGTCTGATTCCAAGACGGCAATAAAAACTTCCTGGCGGGACGAATATCCCTGCCAGCGTCCAAAATTCTTTCGACGTTTATTGGCGACAGATGCAGGCATGTTCGCCTTGTATGGACACCAGCGCACTCGTCCCTGCCGGGAATGAACTGGCTCACGAGGCAGCCCGAGATTTCGGCAACCAGACTGACCTCGACGGAGACATCGGGCCTACGTTCACGGGGAGCAGAGACAGGCTGGCCACGTACAGGGAGATTACGCACCACTACAGGTTGAGCCGCCTCAAGTACCCTGCAGCACACATTCTTCCCTCAACAGATGGCAGTCGGTTGCGTGGAGACGATACAGTCGAACACCTTCCCCAACCCTGTTCTCTACAACCAATATTACCCAGACACGTATTACGATAATTGCAAGTGGTGTGCAGACAAAGCCACCCTACAACACATCATATGGCCATGCCCACAGAAACCCTATTCACCTAATAGAGCATTAAACATCAGGACTCAAAAGCAATGGGAGGCCACCTTGCTCAGCTCTCACCCGACTCACAACAACTACTCGTCCAGCTGGCGGAAGATGCCGCTAGGGCCACGGGCTCATGGCCGCCATCTAACGGGGAAGGCTAGGTGACTTCCTCCCTGTCACCCCTTCCTTCTCCCAGTTTGGGCTCAAATAAAGTTCCTTCTCTCTCTCTCCCCGTTCTTTAGCACAAAGAAAACTGCAGGTACATTTGAGGCGAAATATACCCAATTAATGGCCGCGCCTGCGTTCATTTAGTTAGGAACGCCCGTTGGGTGTGTTTTTGCGATAGTAAGCGAAAAAAAAAAAAAAAGTGGCAGTGCAACGCCGGCACGTGCGGGGGGAAAAGCAAGCACAAAAAATAGCAATCCACTGGCGGAGTTTCAGGCAGGGGTGCGCGAGCACTGCGAAGGCGGGAAATTTGAAATGCGTGGGTGGTTGCAGTGAGCGGATAAACAGCACTATACTCGGTGACAACTTAAGAACGGCACCGGAAGTTGCCGCTGTGACTTATCACCGTAGCCGGATGTTTCCCATGCGGTGCAAGTAGGGCGTTACTGGGAATATTTTGAACATGTCGTGAGCCGTTCCGTGATTTTTTGGACTTAATATGCTTATAAACGACTCCAGTGACGACAAACAAACTGCGTGAGACAAGGCAGACGATATCACGCATTCATAGCAAACCCCTTTCAGAACGCGCGCGCACTGACGTGACGGGTCCGGCGCTTTGGCGGAGTGATACACTACATGAGGTGGTGCCGTTCTTGAGTTGTAACCGAGTATACAGCCCGTTATGGTGAATCACTGCTCTGCACTTTCACATTGAGTGGAACGGCTTTAATTTTTTTCTCAATATTTCTTGCGTTTTCCGATTAAGCTTTTTCTTGGCTGGCATGATGCCGAAGTAGGTTACCACAGGCTAGTTCTTTCAAAGTGGACAAAGCTCTATTTTGTCTACGGGGCCCCTTCAAAGAACAGAAGATAAGCAGATCAACACGTGCTGCGAGTGCAGTGGCGAGATGCGAGAAGGATACGATCTAATGATAAATGCTGTGCTGAGGAGCACAACCTGAATGTGGTAGTAGCTGTTTGTTCCTCGAGTAATTTGATTTTATTTGGTCATTGAGTTTCGTTAAAACTCGGTCTGCTCAGCGATATTCTGCACTGCGGCAGACAATTTCCATTTCTAGATGCAAGTGACGGGTTCGATCACGGCTGTGGTGGCTGCTTTTTTGGGGGAGAGAGACGAAAAGTGAAAATGCCTGTGCATAGCAACTTCGGGGCGTGTTAAAGATACCCAGGCGGTTCAAATTAATCCGGAGCCTCTGTCCACTACGGTGCGTCTCATGGCTTGGTGTAGCTTCGACACGTTAACCCCACATTCAATCAATCAATAATTTCTAGATGCACGAATAGTGTATCTTTACCACTTTTCCCGTTGGGTTTCCAACAAACACCGTAGGTTTTCCTGTAAGTTTTTTGTGCAGCTGATGGACATTTTAGATTGATTACCGTTCGATTTTTGGTCATTAAACAGCAACACCTACATCTACTTCATGTAGCCTTAACAATGCAGATGCCGTTTAGACCTTTAGAGCGAATGAGGTTCCACAACATGTGGCACTATGCAGCAGTTGACCAAGTCTTACAGTGCACTGATGAGATAAAAATTAAAGCCATTCCACTCAATGTGAAGGCTGTTGGAAGTGCAGAGCACTGATTCGACATCATGGGCTGTAGTGCTGTTTACCCGCTCACTGCCACCACCCCATGAAATTCAAATTTCCCGCCTTTGCAGTGCTCGCGTGACCTCTGCTTGAAACTGCGCCACGTGGAGTTCTGTTCTCTTTGTGCTTTTCTCCCTGCACGTGGCGGCGTTGCACTGCCACTTTTTTCGCTTACTATCACAAAAACCAACCCAACAAGCGTTCCTAACTAAGTGAATCTGGGCGCTGCCGGTTAATTACGCATATTTTGCCTCAAATGTACCTGCAGTTTTCCTTTGCGCTAAACAACGGGAAAATGTATGACAAGCACCAGCGGTTCACGAGTTTCGACCGATTATGGCTATATAAACTGCTTGGCTTTCGAAGCCTCTGGGTTATGCCGCGACGGCAGGTGCTACGACGGAATGCCGTGTGGCTCTACTTGAGTCCAGAGAGCGAGCAACGACGACAAGGCGAGCACCTAAGTGCTGTGTTTTGTTTTTGTGCACTTAATATGCATTTTCACCTACCGTCTAAGTTGAAAGTACCCACACGAAAACAGCTTGAGATATTTCGGAATAACCGTGGCTTTTTATTGGTAAAATATGTTCATGACACGCCCTGACAAGGTTGTGCCATAAATGTTTGATGGGAGGCCCTGACGTATTCTTTCATTTTTACTCCACACGAATCTCTCTTTCCCTTCAGACAAAATTACAGCCAAATATTCCCTAAAAAAAGGACATTTTTTTAGAGGTTTCAGCTTTTGTTCCACTTGGCCAAATTAAGTGCCACTTATGGCAGGGAAAAAAAAATGTAAATGTAAAGAACAACAACAACAAAAAAATTACGAGCTATTCTGCTCTGTGAAGGCGGACAGGTGGCAAAGCTCTTAAGCACACGACATAAGAGGTGACACAAAATTTAGGTCCGGGGATGAGCAAATTTCATCTCTCTTGAGCACTGACGGTGGTCATCCCTAAGAAAGACACGCACACGCTTTTCATTTTTGACACCTGTTGACGCCTGTTCTTAACTAACCTACTCAAGACGCATATCTAAGTGATGAGACATACGAGCTTGAGGTCCAAGTTACGGCTTGGCCTTGAAAACAGTGCCAATTAATAACTCCTTCATTGAAGATGCATACCGTAAAATACCGAGCAAGCGCCCCCCCAAACTTGTAGATAATTGGCTGAGAGATAGGGAGGGGGCCTTATTCGGATCGCGCCCCAAATTCAAGATGGCGGCGATCGCAAAAAAGGCACTGTAGCCTTCATTATGAAAAATGTTTGTTTATGAATCTGAAACTTCTAGGCAATGCTAAAAACGTAAATTTTCACATTCACTTCAATCACTGTTAAATCCGCAAAACGATTCTTCAGAATTCGATCCCAAAATAAGGTTCAAGCCCTCGGTCTGCAGCTCGTGAGGGTCCTCGGGGACAACGAAGTTTCGTTGCAGCAAAAATTCGTAGTTCTTATCCCACTCACGTATCCTTTAACCGTCCTATTTGAACACGCGAGAAGTGAGTCACGTTTCTGCCATTTTTCCGATGCCAGTCCACTACTTCGAGCTTCCTTTTTACGTGTAACGTGTACGAATGCATAGTGAACAAAGACAACCGCTCCCGAAAAAATGGCGGCGATGACTGGTAACGCGTTCTCGTACCAGCAACGACTTGGATTGTAGTTGGATTCGGCATCGGCTTTGAACACTGTGGCATCCAAAAGCCTGGAAAAAAAAACGCTTTCAGAATGGCGGGAAGTAGGAGGGGGCGCTTGCTTGGTCGTGTACAGAAATTCTAAATTCGGGAAAATGCTTGGGGGGGCGCTTGCATGGGTGGGGGCGCTTGATCGGTATTTTACGGTACGCAAGTGAGGACGCGTATAATTACGTTTCAGCTCCAAATTACGATTTGCACGGCGTGCAACTCTGCTGGTGAAGGCGTTCACGTAGCACACGCGCCAGGATGTTTGTTTTCCAAAGGCTCACTCTACAGAACACCTCACGCTTCAAACACGGGGAGCGTCGGGGGGTTTTAGTCCTCAGACAATAAAACACGTCATAACACTAGCCATATACCACATTTGCATGACTCTAACGCGCCCCCGATATTAACAAGCAGGTATATTTACTCACGAAAATTCGACAAGACAATTTGAAGCCGATTCTACTGCGCAGATGTTGAAGACATGACACCACACAATTGGCAGAAGACATTTTATTTCACATACGCAACTTTGGCAGCAAAATTCCTTGTGCTTCATAAACTTGCTTACCCAGCTCTGCTGGCATTAAAAGTAAAGTGGGCAACATTGAACCGGATTTCGGTTTTGAGGCCGATTGTAACGCGCACGCAAACTTTAAGGGGGCACACTGGTCTTAAAACAACTTCTTTTAATTTTCAGGTAAACTCTGTGAAACTCGCCATTCTTTCTGCTATTGTCCCACTGATCCCAAATATGCCATTATTTTTGCGGTTGGGCAATTACTTCCCTAGGCATTTAGAGATAATTAGCCATTTTTGGTCAAACAATTGACAAAACAGTGCTGGTCATACAACTGTCATCTTTATATTTCCCAATACTATGAACCCTGGTGAGTGCAATAATCAAAGCAGTTTTTTGATGCATCACTTGGAACTAATTTTACAGCTCTCGGGATAATTAGGCATAATTAGCCATTTTTGGGGGGTAATAGACAAAACAGTGTTCGTCATAAAACTGTAATCTTTACATTTTCCAACACGACAAACCCTGGTGAGTGCTATAAGAGAATCAGCTTGTTGGTGCACCACTTGGAACTAGTTTTACAGCTCATTAACCTTTGGTGTTTGAAATGGGCATTTGAAATGGTTCCTTGCAATTGGTGCCACCAAAGTTTAATAAGCTGCAAAATGAGTTCCAAGCGGTGCATCAAGAAACCGATTCTCTTACTGCATTCACCAGTGTTTGTCGTGTTGGAAAATGCAAAGATTATAGTGCTCTATGACCAACACTATTTTGTCTATTCTCCCTCCAAAAATGGCCAATTATCCCTAATTATCCCGAGAACTAATAAACCAACTGAAAAAAACAATGCCACATTTTAAATCAGTGGGAAAAAGGGGCCAAAACCGACAAGTTTCAGAGAGCTTACTTGACAAATACGATAAAGCTTTGCCAAACTGCAGACAAGAAAATGAAACCAAAGCGCAAAGCTGCCCCTTTCCATTGCCCCCGGATAAGTGAGACCAGATTAGTGAGCCGAAGCTTCTTCCCACGTACCAGCCATCTCGTTAGGGTGCGGCCTCGGTCCCGTGGCTGGGAACACGATGCAGTCCTTGATGTGGTGCAAGGCCGGCACGTCGACCGCCTCAAACAGGCGCACGTCGCCGGGGTGGAGGCAGGGGCACTTGGTCACCAGCACAGTGCCTGTCGCAGGGGGCAGCACTGGTGTTACACCCTTTCACGGACTGCACAGAGTCACACTCGAGACCCAGCGAACAAGACGAACGGGGGCTGGGACACATGGTCGGTGCGAAGGCAGGTGACTACGCAAGACACTAAACAGTCGGTGAAAGCGAGCTCGAGGCTTTTTAAAGTAGCTAGAGCAATAACGGGAGTTTTCGGGAACCTCTGGAGGATCATGAGGCGAGAATCGTAACAATGAAAGTCTGTTTGGGAGCCGACTTCCGGGGTCGAAAACCATTTATAAGGAACTTCTCTCTCTTCTGGTGAACATAAAAAACAAGAATTCAAATTGCCCTTACTGAACGTTTAATAATGGACCAACCGCGTCTTAACGAATAAAGAAAGAATGTGTTCCCCTGATTTAAACATCACAGCTGACACGAGCATCAACTAAAAGAAAACTCGAGCTAAGCAATAGCCACATCTGACTTGCTTTCATACAAAAAAAAAAAAAAAAGCTTGTCATTACAACACCACTGCTGACATGAGAAGCAGCCAAGAGAAGACCAGAGATAAGCAAGATGTTCCTATCTTAGTAAAAAAAAAAAAAAAAAAAAAAAAAAACTGCACAACTACATTGTCCTCACCACAGTTTGCAAGAGTTACCAAACAAGCATTTTCAGGCTGTCGGGATACAAAAACCTCAATTCGATACAGAAGTTCAACCAGGCAACAAACACCGACTCAGGAATTGCAAAGCGTCACTTTGTTTTTACGCTTACTAAAAAAAGAAAACAAAAAAGAGAGAAGAAATCCAAGGTGTGTCTCTAGCGAAAGGACAACAAAGCCATGGGGACTTTTCATCTACACTCGACACTTGATAATTCAAAGTTGCTTAATTGGGATTTTCAGTTAATTGCAAGCAATGTTCTGGTTCCTACAATTTCACACGCTATTCAACTGAAGAAATGGTTTGATAATTAAAAGCTAAAACCCAATATATCGAGTAATTGGAAGCTATTTCAAAAAAAAAAAAAAAAGAAAAAGATATTAAGGTGGCCATCATCTGATAACCCTTCCTCACGTCTACCACGCAAACTGCTTACACGAACGCAGCAAAGAAGGTTAAGCACTTGAAAAACGAGAGATGCATACCGTATTTTCGCGCATATAACCCGCCCCTGCATATAATCCGCACCCCACTTTCAGCCTGCTGGAGGTAAAAAAAAAAACGTTTATTATCTTAAAGAGAAAGGAGTAAGAGCGAAAGCGGTCAGCTTGACAAGTCCAGGAGGCCGCGAGCCCGCGCTGATTCCAGTGCCCGGTTGACCAGAGCTTGTTCTTGCTCCGGAGCCGAGCTGGTCAGCGCAGACTCCCACTGCTCAGGTTATGGGTTGAGAAGGGGTTTAGGGCTGTCTGGGCACGAGTGCACCAAGTGGTAGGTAGTGAGAGGGAGGTTGCAAGTGCGGCAGTCGTGTTGGAAGAATGATGGAGAAATGTGGGAGAGAACCGTGTGGTTAAAGTGAGTACCGGTCTGTAGCCGGCGCCAGATATGAGACTGTTGGTTGCTGAGAGTAGGGTGGGGCGGGGGACAGATCCTTCTGGAGTGCAGGTAGTGGGATAGGATGGCATTGTTTGTAGGATCGAGGGGTGTTAGAGAGGGGATTGTGGAGCCCGGGCCGCTCGTGGCATCTTGCCTTAAGGATGGGAATGCCCGGAAGTGCAGATCGCGGACGGCAGTGTGAGCTGCCTCGTTCCCGGCAAGGCCCGAATGGCCTGGGGTCCATACGATGGCGATTTCAAGATCTTCGGGCAAGGTCCGGAGGAGACGAAAGACGCTTGCCGGTACCCTGCCGTGCTGATACAGCCGGCAGGCCTGTTGGGAATCGGTGAGAATTGTGAGTTGTGGTTGGTTCTGGTGGAGAAGAAAAAAAAAAACATCCTCGCGTATTGCCCGCACATTCAATACAGGAAAACCTGCACGAAAGCTGCTGCTCAAGCAAAACATCACGTACTATGTAGACGGAAAAACGTATATTTAGCAAGTACAATACATTGACTGCACAGCGAAGGTCACGCTTCACTAATAAAATTCAGTTGTTAGAGTGCACTCGTCCTTGTGTTTTGTTTCTTGTTCTTATACGTTCTGCGCAATCGTTGTCATGGAAGGCTTAGTCAGTGTTACTGTGTAAGAGCTTCATCCCGGCACAACACGCATTGCCGTGAAGCTGCACTGAAAAGAAACACCCCGCGTATTATCCGCACCCCTACTTTGCCACCGAAATTTTCGCATTTTTAGTGCGGGTTACACGCGCGAAAATACGGTACGCTGGCGCGAGTCTCAGCTGATCCGCCACTTTACGACTGTGTGCTGCCCCAGTTGCGATGGCGCCGACATAGTGCCGATCACGGCGGTGTTTTGACGCTTAAAATTTTCAAATTTTACCGAGACATGACGGTCACGTCGATGCTTTTTATTCCAAATAACTTCCAATTAACTGATCTCCCTGTTTCCAGGGTCTCAACCTTCTCTGTGACACACAGCTCCACGTGGGCAGCTTGCAGGATGGACGTTCCGGGCTTCGAATTTTGCGATAAGTCTCAACTATCCGGGCAAACTCTGTCGTACGCTTGAACTGCCAACGAGATTCTGAACAAAATCAAGAAGGGAGACGTGTTGCGGACTAATGGCAATGGTGTTATTGTGCTTCATAACTTCATGAGATAAGGCCTGCTTTTCAAATTAGGAAACACTAAATTAGGTGCCGTTTCTTCATGTTTCCACGGTTTTTCCTTTATGACTTATGGCAGCAGCCGCAACCACTTGCGTACTAAATTGATTGATTGTGGGGTTTAAACCCTTGTACCGGTACGCTTCTTCATTTCCCCTCCGCAGTGTCATTGACGTACCGGTACGTTCTCTACCGTGCGTTCAAAAATTCACGCCATAGCGCAAAGCTGGCGCGCCTGGGCTGTTCGCGCCATCTGTCGAATCTTTCTAGTAGCTCGTATTTTCACTCGCTAGCTTTCGCCCAGTACATTGAAGAGTACGGAGTGATTTCGCCCACCCTTCACTGCTGGGGGGCTTGGCCGCTCGCGCGCTGTACTCTGTCAGCGTGAGTGACCATGCAGCATGCATGTTATTACGGGTGCAAGGGTTGTTATGCTATCCGCAACTGGTTTCTTAAGTTTTTTTTATTGTTCCCTCGTCTGCTATGGTGCACCATGTTTTTTTCCCAGCGCGCCGTCGCCTCTCCAATAGACTGAAACATGACTCAATCGCGACTTTCGCTGGCTGCCGCGCCCCTCACTCGTCACTGCCAGCAGCAAACGAGGTTGCTGCATCAACGTTGCATCCCCTTTTTATCTCTATCCGCCATTATGAGTTCGCAGCGTGTCATTTCTGTGCGTTGTGCGGGCTGCTGAAAGTGCTCCCTCCATGCGCGCGGTTACTTTCGGATGGCTGACTACGCGGGGCTTTCGACTGCAGACAGAAGCGATCCTTCCCTTTCCCAGCAAACTGGAAATGCCTGGAAGATAGGCCATTTCTCACCCACGCACTCTCCTTTCGTTGCGTTACGTTCCGCACGCTATCACAGTCAAATCACTGTGTTCCTTCCCTCCTACTTTGGAAACCAAGCCGACACTGGGGGTGTGTCACGGCCAGAAACACCTGACAGAAACACGTGGGCTGTGAGGCGCGCCATAGTGCAGAGCTTCGGATTACTTTTGATCACCCGGGGATCTGTAATGTCCGCTGAAATCACAACGCACGGGTGATTTCGCTTTCTCCCTACATCAGGAAAGCAACCAACGCGTCCGAGATCCAACCCACATCCTTGGGCGTTGAGCACAGCGTCTTAGCTACAGAGTGAGCGCAGCAGGTCCACTTGAGTACCACTTCAACAATCTGTTGACAGATGGCAGGCTAGATCAAGTTGCGCCATGCTTTGCCGTTTGCCCTCAGCACAAGCGGGACCAGTTTTCGATACATGGGGCTTATGAGGAGTTTCGCAACTGGGGCGGTATTCTCGTGTTTCGTCCGTTCTGTGTCCGTTTCAAAACTGTCCGTTTTGAGCAAGCCCTGCTTAACTAAAAGCGAACAGCCGGATGTGACACCATGCAAGCACGGCGAAGCTATTAGCCGCAGCTTGTCGAGCCAGACGATTTGGAGCAGATGATTTTTCTGTCACCTTGCTGTTGGTTCGCAGCCGGAACAATAAACACATACAAGATAGTTTAAAAAAGGTTTAGCCGTTTAAAATGTGTTTACAAGAACCCAAAACGTCGACCCAAAGCCCGCCTACAACTGGAAGTACGTCACAATAAAGCCGACGCAAAACAGACGTTTTCGAAATGGACAGACACGAGAATACTGCCGCTGGTGTATAGTGAGTAACCCCGGCATGAACCCTGCCCAAGACCAAAACCACCGTCCCCTCACCTGTGCGGATGCGAGTCGGCCGATTCTCGGCACCGAGCTCGGTGTACTGAACAAAGACTTGGCCGTAGTGCAGCGTCCGGGTCTCGTCCAAGACGCCCAGCATGTTGCGGCCAGCAGAGGGCGGCACGGCTATGCGGCTCTTGGATCGCAAGCCATCTGCACAGAAACAACGCCTGCTCTGCACATCCAGGGAAGACGCTTGCACTGCACTGGCTTCCACCACCACCACCACCACCACCAGCCTATCCATGCCCGCTGCCGGGCAAAGGCCTCTCCCTTAATCTCCACTTATCCCGGTCCTGTGCCAACTGCGACCAGGTTATCCCCGCAAACTTCTTCGTTTCATCTTCTGCCGCCCCCTGCATGCTTGCCTCCTCTAGGGCTCCACTCTGCTGCCCTTAATGACCAACGGTTATCTTGCCTTTTGCACAACATGCCCTGCCCACGTCCATTTCCTCTTCTTAATTTCTACTGATATGCCCTCAACACGCGTTTGTTCCCTGACCACTCACGCTCTCCTTCTTGTCCCTTAATGTTGCACCTATCATCTACCGCTCCACTGGCTTGCTCAGTCTGCGCCAATTAGTCCGAGTCTGAGTCGGCGCCATTACTGCACCAATTAACCCTCGGAGTTGCCTGTGCAACGGGGGTTATCGGCAACTTGTGGGCTGTCTGGAGTGGGGTGCATTAGCAAACAATGCAGATGAGCTTGCACCGAGAATGCGTTCAAAGGAGCCATGAAGACAAAATACAAGTTCCGTTCATTAGAAACACTGCTTGGTCCTGATAACGACGATGGAACTTTCATCCCAAACCTCAAACAAATAACGAAGATATATCAAAAAGAAAACGTGAGAAGCCGTGCTGACTCCTTAGCCACTCTCCGGTGATTGTGCTCTGATGTCGCAGAATCTCGTTTCTACAGTTGGCAGCCACTGAGCGAAGCCACAAGAAACCTGACTGGGCAATGGTAGTGGGGCATCTAGTCTCGCTTGATCGCATCACTTGAATGCTAATGTGCGGTTAAGACACTGAACACTGTTGTTACACCCCTGTCAAACGTGCCTATTTAAGTGCACTTCCACTCAGTGCACTGGGCTAAAATGTCATTTGGGCGCAGCTAAACAGCAGACGCGAATGACACTTACCACCAAACGCCCTTTAATGGAGCCATGAAGACAAAAACAAGTTCGGTTCATTCGAAAGATTGCCTCATGGAATCATACTGACACCACTTTTTAGCATGCACTTCGCTCAAATAAGCTACATAATTGGGAAAAAAGGGAATGGCCATGCGACCGACTAGCTCACTTCCCGCAATAGAATCTGTGATATATACCAGCCAGCTCTGCGATTGGCGGAGGCCGGCAAAAGCAAACTGCAAATTAGGCAGAGCTTATAAGCTTCCAGAACGAGCTATTTGCGCTTAAAGTCAGGGCACATTTTTTTATAGCAGTAAGAATGGTGGGAAAAACAGCGGAAGTTATGAAAGCATACGTAAAAATAGAAGTACCGATGCGTACTGCTGTTCACGCAGTCCCTTGAAAGTCGTGTTATCACGCTTCCACTGTGCCTCAAACAATCTTTTACTAACACTATTGTCTTCCCGTAGCCGCAAGCAACTTTTCAGCCTATTCATGCAAAGAACAAGTGGAAAACTTCCTAACGCTACATGATGGA